>CANTFL010001356.1:0-102832 GCA_947650285.1 Hyaloperonospora brassicae
ACCCCGTTTCAACTCTAGAATGGGAGTCAGTTTTTAAAATTGAAATGTTAATGATGCCACATCGTTCGGGGTGGATCGCATTCTCTGAAAGGATTTCATGATATTTAGCCGCCATCCGACCATGCTTGTTCACCGCTACGACCAATAATCCCGACGAAATCGCCATGCCTCTATTGAGGTCGGCAAGAGAAGGCGACGACACTACATACGGAGATGAAATCGCTGAAGGCCCGGCTGGCTCATGGTATGTCGAGAGCCGGTTGTATGAAGAGTTCCAGTTGCAACGGAAACATCCCATCAAATCAACTCACGAGCTATCGATCCACCGACTACCTACACACGCACCGACCGTGACATAAAATAGGAAGGGTAAGGTAACGAGAGTAAGGCTGACGAACGTCTCGACGAGAAATGCTTTGTGTCCAGCACACTTCCCAGTCTTGATATGGCTACCATACGAAGTGCTGCCGCGAGACGACGGTTACGTCAGACTAAACGCGACGAATTATCACGACTGGCAGGTGATAGCATATGTAAATGTGTTGGACGGACGGTTGTTCGAGAAAGCAACAGTATGCATAATGGTTGAGTCAACAACCGCCTGCTGTCGAGCGGCAAGCGTACACACGACCTACGAGAATGTCACGACGAAATGATCACGTTAACAATGACAGATCAAATTAATCTAACAAGGGAGTAGAGTTATCACTGGATTGCATCGAAGATGGATCAATACATACCGAGATAGGTCGTGCACAAACGTTTTCCCGGAGCCCTTGGGTGTCGCCCATATTGATCGTCCTAAAGAAGATTGGCGTTGATATTTGTTATGCATCGATTGTATACTAGTCAATGCAGTCACGGCCAGTATGGAGTACGCAATACCCTAAGTCGACGATTTATTGACCGACTTAGACAGCTACCAGTGGTTTTGTTCCATCGATGTGGCCAGTAGATTTTGAGTGGTAATGAATACGGAACGAGATCGTCACGTGTCAGCGTTTGTATGCATCCTGGTGCATTTCGTGGGGTTTTGTATGCCGTTTGGACTTAAGAATGCCCCATGATCGATTAACAACACGTTCTAGGGGCATGTTCAGCCGAAAGATGAGTGGCAAGACTTCGCCACCAAGGTTAAAGTTGCCGAAGATTAAATTACGCGCAAACTTCCTACCGACACCACGGTGCTTAACGAGTTTGGAAGTGATGGATCGGCGTTAGCCAAGCTCGAAGCCGACTATTGAGCACTCGGCGATTCTAATGCGTTCCAACGTCTGGTCAATGATTCGGCAAGCACCATTTTTGTCACGGGCGAACCCGATGAATCGACAGCTGTCCCAGTGCTCCATCGTCCATCGTTTGTGGACCATATTTGCTTTGGGGGCCAGAGCTTCGACTACTGGTTATCGACGCTTGACCCGTTGTTTGTGCGCTTTACGGAGTGTCGGATTAGCATCATCTTCACACAGAGCATCTTTGTGTAGCCTCAAGTGGAGGTCCTATCACATCAAATGACAGCACAAGGCATTGCAGCCGACCCGACCAAAGTGGTATAACTCGCTGAGTGGCCATTTCCAGCGTCAAAAAAGGGTATGCAAGCGATTCTCGGGGCGATGAACTATTACAGCCGGTTCACCCAGACCATCGCTGTGTACGGAGCAGTAATGTACCAGCTCAAGGAAGGCGATTTCTTGTCCGAGTCAAATTTGGTCAGCGCGCGCGCTTCTTTTGCTATTCTGCAAAAACAAATTGTCAAGGCTCCAGTTCTGCGTCACTTTGTCTTTACAGCCGACGTCCACGTGATGGTTTTTGCCAATGATTAGGCGTTAAACAGTACGTTAATGCAAATGAATGACGAAATGTTTACCCGGTTCGGTCTTGTGGTCGATTGTTAGAGGAAAACGAGATAAATTACCACCTAGCGGAGAGCGAAGTACTAGCGCTTCTTTAATTGCTGAAGATGACGCATGCTTTCCTCGCTGGAAAAGCCATCCACATACACACTCGATTTTCGACGATGGCATTGCTCTATACGTCCAAGGCGTTATTCGGAAGGGCTGTCAGCTTTGCTGTGTTACGCTTCCCGAATCGTCATAAGAAAAAGAGAGTAAGCGTGCGCGACACATTTCCCCACCTGCCAAACACTCAGCGAGAGTTCGACTGAATCTAGAGCTTCTCTATGCATATGTGCCTCCGACATATGCTATTTCTGTACATTCATTCGAAGGCTCTGCAAAGACAGAGAAGCACGGAGGTTTAGAAAGTTGCTCGTGGATACTGTGAATTTCCCGAATGGGCCATTGCGATTGAGGCGAATGCTTACCTGTCGGCAACGAGAGTAAATCTTGCGTAGTTCACGAGAATGAATAACGAAAAATAAGCAGCATTAGAGCACAAAGTGCCTAAATTGGTTATTGTGGGTGACTTCAGTCTTGCAAGTTAGCAACCCATCGGAGTGATCGCACCCAAGAAATACTTGTTGTAGGTTATCTTAGTGCGTCACAAAGAACTAGTCAGTCAGTTTAATTTTTTCCGGTATTTGCACGTGATACGGTGCTGCAACGCGGCCGCAGATACGCTGGCCACCAAAGCATCGGAAGCCAAATCAAGGTAAGTGCTAGAAGACCCAAGGCAATAAAAGGAGCTGCAGAAGCTGAACTACATACAATAGAGATTACTCCTTATGCCACCTCGTCGAAGGAAGGGAAACCCCCGCCAACGATAGCTACAACTACGCGGAAAAGAACTCGACGAGTCCGATTTTCTGATCAATCAACCTAAACACAACTGGACATCTCAAGTTGCGCGAAGAATTAGAAGGACCTGAACGAACAAGCGTCAGATCTGTTCCAGGAAGCAGATATGCGGGAGGAATTCGAGAGGACCACTCGACGATCCGAAACTTCACGAGTACCAAAATACTCGATAAAAGCGCCTAGGCGCTGAGAACCACCGAGTATACAAGGCGTCTAACCGTTAGTCGTACAAGCCGAACGCAGAGAAAGGATATCGAAAGCTCAAGATGAGAAAGGTAGTGGGCAGCGCTCAAGTTGTTTCTTAGGGGCGATTTGACAAGATAGACCATAGACAGATTACCTTCATTGGGATAATCGTATATCGTCTTGTAATGAGCGAGGATGTTTACTCTGCTACCTGGACCAGCGTCGCGAGTCGAGGGAGTTGCTGGACGAAGACCTAAATTTAACATTGGTAGCTCCAACTACTCTGATCGATGAGGTTCTTCCAAATTGCCTCCGTGGAAGGCGGACACCAAGGGATCGTGAGGACGTTTCACTGAGGGAAATCCGACTTTTACTGGACCGGGCTCTACGCCGAAGTGACGAAACACACATAAGCATGTGAAAATTGCAGTACCATCAAGAGCACGCCTCACTTGAGAGATCACTCAAGGACAACGTCGTATCCGACCGGCCTTTACAGGTGGTATTTAGGGACCTTGTTATTCCTTTACAGTGACTCGACGAGGGAATACGGCACTGCTACTGTTCCAGAATTACCTCACGGGAATCATGACTGCCAAGAGCATGACTACAACAGGGGCATTAGAAGTTGCGAAAACATTCGAAGAGAACGTCTTCCGTCGTTTCGAACCCCCCAGCCTCATTCGCCATGATAGAGACCCACGATTCATGTGTGAAGTGTTTTAAACATTCTCCAAGATGATAAGGTCTAATTTTAGACCTCCGTTGAGTTACAGACCTTCAGCAAACTGACAACAAGAACGCAGCGTGAAGACGATGATTTAGACAGTGCGAGCGTATGTAGAAGCCCCTCTCCAGGCAGACTTCGACGACATTGCCGATCGATTGGTATACGCGATCAATGACTCCAGAGAATCTACGAGAAAGGAGACCCATTTCTACCTAGGTCATGATTGGGATGCACACTCTACACAGAAGGCTATGACCGAGCCGATCCGGAGAACACCGGCTGAAGTGGACAAAGTGATAGACTCAGCAGACTTAGTCATGTGGAGACACAAATCTAATCGCCAACGAGAGATAGTGCTCAGGCTCGCGATGATATACCAAGTGAGGGCGAAAGGTCGACGAGCATGAGATCATAATGAAAGACTAAGCCCGGCGGAACGACGAACCCTCTCACGAACAGCGCAATCTGATCATATTCAAGAAGCTAGGCAACAGGATGAAGAAAGAGAGTCGCCAGACGAGAACAGGTTTTAAAGAAGGGGAACAAGTATGGCTGTTCGTGGAGTAACTCAAGCCTGCTCTAAAGAAGAAACTGGCTCATTGATGGCATGGGACATTTCGCATAAAGCGACGAGTAAAGGATTTTGCTTTCGAATGGGAGTTACTCCACAAGAGTGGGTATCTATTTATCCAATAGAACATGTATCACACTTGGAAAAGGTCAGGGACCGTGGTGAACGTCCTACCAGACGGTTGGTAATTGGACTCGTGGAGTCTAACCGTTTCGATTTCAATGAAGAACTCGTGCCATAGGATAGTTGGGAGCCAGTTGAAGCGAGCGGGCGATATGAGGTAGAAGAGATCTTGGATGACGACTTACCACTCTGGACGAGCATCGACAGGACACAGCGATTGTTCCCGGTAAAGTGGGAGGGTTATAATATACCGACATTTGAGCTGTTATCGAATCTGTGGTGGGGAGGTTTGTAATACATTTACCTACAGCAGAAGAAGCGTGAGAATCGGTTGAAGGTGGTGCGGGTGGCAGAAGAATGTTAGCCACGCACCACTGTCACCAATAATCTAATATCTGCGATGACAAGAAGGGAGAGGTATGTGAAAAACAACCGCGTCAATATCGTAAAAGGTACATGGAAGAAACGGACTGATGTACTTAAATTGATCAACTAAAAATTTGACGAGGTAGACTCGATGAGCCAAACGCAACGAGTAAAAGACTCGACAATTAAAGACTCGGCGGGACGAGCTACCGTACAGAATGACTACAGAAATTAGATAATGACTATTTTGTCCGCAAATTCGTCAGGTTGCGAAGTTTAACGCTAGGCGACCGAGGTGGTGAAAATATGCGTGTCACGACGATTTTAGGAACCGAGGCAACGGGGCCCACAGTAGGAGTAGCGGGTTCGTTGGGACCAAAGTCCTCAGCGATACTAGACACCACATCACTCTCGACAACGCCCGCGGGCGCAGATACTGAACGTTAATTATGGCGTGGTCCGATACAAGTGTTGTAAAGGTTCCGTGTCGGATGAGGCTACCACCAGATTCGACATGGTTCAGTTATATACGACGCACCAAGCTCGACAAATTAGTCAGGATTGTAGGGAAATCAAGCGTGACACACGAGTGGGTCGTGGGGCACAGAAGGCTAAAAAAGAGCTCGGGATCGAGCGCAGAGGACACTTCGTCCGGCATCCGCACGTAGAAAACTCGATCGAGGATACGGTTGAGGGACTTTACGGCCAGTCGGAGGAGATCTCCACGACGCTTGCGAGCAGCGGACTGTCACGAACAAAGCGCAAAAAGAGTTCTCACATCAGCAATCGATCGGGCAGAGTCAAAGTCCGGATGCATTCCAATTAGAACATTGGACTTGACGAGCCAATGACTCCTCTCCCATAATGCGACGTACACCTTCAATCGAAAATCAGCAGTCCCATTACCGTTGACTTCGTGACTGAACCCGCGGTATCAAACCCAGGCTTCGCAGACAGCATCCATCAAACTGTTCATCAGATGATATTCTTTAGCAGGCTAGAGTCTGACTCAAGCATCATTAAGGCGAGCCGCCGCCACAAATATCGGTGACTCCAGCAGCAAACCGAGAGTCACTTGACAGGGATAAGACGGGCTGAACACGTCCATCACCGAGCAAAGAGCATCCTCTGAAACGGGAGTAGCCGCAACGACAGGCAGTCCATGGTGTTTTGCAGGCGAAGAGACGACCGATTTGCAGTAATACGGGCCCAACACCGAGCAGAGCCATGGTTATAAAACGTGATATCCACACTTTGCCGCATCGCAAGAGTATGACGAGTGTCACGCGCCACCCCTGAGCCGTGCGTGTGCGAAGCACCGACAGGAGCACACACAACGAGGGAGGCAACTCTAACATCACCGATACGGAATTGGAAGGTGCGACAGCTGTCTCAGCTGTTTTAATGGCCTCAGCCGACAAAATGCATGACCGGATTATGTTGACTTTGCCTGAGGCGCAGCTGAAGAGACAGTGGAACTGACCGCGGTGTAGACACCTGCCGGAAACGTTTGGAGTCGTGGACGCGGACGAACGAACCGACATTGAGTTAATTTATCGGTGCCTCTGGATGCGTGGTGGCGTCGACCAAGCTTGATGGCAATGAGGTCGCGGGAACGGTAGGCGACAGGAGAAGCGACGGTAGAACCAAGACAACCACGGTCGGGGACGCGGTAATCGACGTCAATATAGTAGAAGTGGCTGCCGACGTCTGCAAAGTCGGCGAAGTCACCGACGCCGATCCAAAAACTCGAGGACTGACAATTCGGGTTCCGGCTGACACATGTTGGTGATGAACGCGACCTTGTCTTTAAGAAGCACGCGAGCGCGCCGCAACAAACAATGAGACGAAGGTTCTGGGTCCAACTCTGCGGATATGTATACAATAGTCGACATCCCTGACATCGTAATCGGTGATAGAGGAGCCGCGGTTGGAGATGAAGACGCGATCAACGACGTCGATCCGAACACGGAGGAAAACACGCGTCTAAATCCAGTGTATGTACGTGAGGAGCTATTTCGACCGCGACTTCAAAGTACACGCGACTGCGCGGCCACCGGGATGCTCAACGAACTTGTCGGAATGGACGAGTGCTAGTTTCTAGTGTTTCACTGAGCCAGATGGTCAGGCGCAAATTTCGAACACGGAGAGGCAACAGGCGATGGGAAGAATGACACTTTATCACCGCTTTCAGTCGTGGCCGATGGAGAAAAAGTCGACAGTAAAGCGGGAAGTGAAGGCTCAGACGTCGTCGACAATGGTCGACAGGACATATAAATCGGACACGACGAGTGGGAAGACTGGTTTGGAGCAATGTAACGGGGTTACACGTCGGCTGGTAGTCGACGATAGGTGTGGTGCACACAAGAGAGGGGGGTTACCCTATAAAGTAATTTTAGAACACAGTGAGTGTATCAATTGTTGAAGACTGATGTCTGTCATCAATTGATTGCGAGATCTTTTAAGAGCTTATTTAGGGCAGGTTAAATACGTTGTTCTAAGGTGTTCTTTTAGGTTAATCAAAGAAATAAAAATTCAGTTCCCCTTTTGATCAGTAAGAGACACGTGCCTTACGAGGCGTCTTTGATCGATAGGAGCTAGCAATACCTGTGAAGGTAGCTACTCCTGAGCACTCTGTGCTGTGATTCTTTTGAATCGTTTGGTCCCTTAGGAACGGGGACCGTAAGCTCTATGAGCTTGTTGACTCTCTGAGTCGGGTTCGTAGAACCAAAGTTGCTCGTAAGAGCGTTAAGTCTTCCTCTGACTTAAGGAGCTGTGTAGCTCCGCTACACTTGGTAGCACTCGTAGTCAATCTACGCCTGAGTCGTTACGACTGATCCTCTGTGAGGATAGAGCAATCCACACCCCTCTCTGAGGCCCAAAAGGTCGCGCTTGATAAGCTGACCGCGGCCGTAGGCCCTGAGTACGTGGAGTTTCTCGCTGCACAAGGTCCCGATGTGCTCAACGCACGAGTAGAGACCTTCATGCAGTATGAAACGGCCCTGTTGGGCCAGGTTCAAAACCAAGTAGCGTCGGCTATGCCGACACGCTATGTGGCTATGCCACCAGAAGAGGCTAAGCCTCGTCCCCTTCGGGTGGACGTTAAATGTTACTCCGGGAAGGAGGGGGAAAACCTTACCCTCTGGATCCGTGAGATTGAGATGGCCATGGACTCTGGTCTCATCTCACTTGAGAACCAGCGGGTCTCGTTGGCCATCTCTAAGCTCGATGGTAGAGCGAGAGAGTGGGCTTTGACGTGTGGCACGTCGGTCAACTTGGCGTTTCCCACGTGGGATTCGCTTAAGTTGGACCTTTTGCGAGTTTTCTCGCCGCCTAACCAGGCATATCGCGTGCGCTCACGCTTCTTGTCTACCCGTCAGGGTAAGAACGAGTTAACGGACTATGTCCAGGAGTTGAGAACTCTGATGGCTGCCATGCAGTCCGACCCTCTCCCTGAGACCGTCTACGTGACAGTCTTGATGGAAGGTCTTCGCACTGGCATTGCCAGGACCGAGGTCTTTCGAGTCCATCCCTCGACTTTTGAGGAGGCTGTGAGCATCGCTCAGAATGCTGAGCATAACTTTAAGTCAGCCAGACTTGGTTGGAATGGGTACAACCCAAGCTATGCGAGGGCAACCTCAGCAAGTAGCTCAGCTTACTGTAAGCCCAAACCGATGGATCTCAGCAACGCTGAAGATGAAGTTGAAGCTGAGCTTCATGTTGCCGAGCAACGACAGGAGGTGAGACGCTGTTACATGTGCGGAAGCACTAAACATCTACGTCCCACTTGTCCTTTGCGTAAGCAACGACCGACTCCTACGGGTCGAAACCCCAGCCTCAACCAGAAACTTGGTATGGCACGGGGAAACGTCGACACCCAGTAGGCGCGGGGCGGCCTACTGGGGTAGAACTGAGTTCTGTCACTCCCCTACGAGGTAGAGCAACACAGGGCGTAGCCCCACAGAGCTCCGTGCCAGCAAGCACAGAGCGTGGATACAAGCCTGGCTTGTTATGCGCTGAGGCGATAGTTAAAGGCTTTGAGAAGCACTGGTCGATATTAATCGATTCTGGGGCGTCATGCAACTATGCTAGACGCCGTTCCCTTGAGGGGAGTCAGCAATATGCTGAGGCGCTCAAAGCGCACGATGGTGATTCCATCACTGTTCGGTTAGCGACGGGCAGTCGCGTTACTGTGCCTAAAGTTCCATTGAGCTTGGGCGTGAGGTTTTTGTACTTTGATAGCACAGAACGCTGTCTCGTCCTGGACTTGGATTCGAGATACGATCTCATCCTAGGCATGGCATGGCTTGAACGCCATGAAACATAGATCGATTGAAGGTCTAAGACCTTAGGCGCAACGTGCAATGTTCCTAGTGGAGTTTTGGAGAGTCATGAACCCACCTTTGCTAGGCAACAAAAGCGCTATTGGCGCGAGCCATTGACGGAAGATGTCAATGTGCTGGACATTGGTATGTCGGAGTTGATTAACTCGAATGTATATGAAATGAATGTTGAGCGGAGCTCTTCTAATGTGTTTGAAGAGAGTGGTACTCCGTTGAGTGATACTCGTTGTGATAATGAGTCACTGCATGCGTCAAGCATGGTTGGCCTACGGGCGGGACATACAGGAAGTAATTTCCATGATGTCAGTGCGGTGGCACGTGAAAATACACAGAGTGAGGACGGCCGTGATGGCACCTCACTGAATGTCGGTAATGACATTGATGGCGAGAAGCCAGAGTGTTCAGGGCTAGGCCCGAATGCTGTACGTGAAGTGGTCCGTGTAAATCCACTGGGTGAAGTGTTTGAGTTACGTAACACTTCACCAGATGTCGTTCAAGACATGAGCTCTCGTCTAGAGCGTGCTAAGACAAATAGCAATCACGGGGACCCGACTGTCCCGGCCTCTAGGAGGCGTACGGTTTCTGTGAGGAAACGATTCCAGCGTAAGGTGGCCACTGTGAAGCGCCCAACGTCTAAGAAGTCACGAAGTGATAATAGTAATAATACACTATATACACTTGTCAATGGGTTGACTGGCCAGATCGATGGCATATTAGTCTTGAGACTCTTCCACCTTTGGACACTCTCTTTGAACTAGACGAAATGTCTGACGGCGAATTTAGCCAAGCCTTACAGGCAGGAGAATTATCCGAGTTAGTGGTCATTCGACCAGATATTGAGTTGAACTCATCCTCGTTATTGGACGAGTCTGTCCTTGAGGACACAAAGGCGGCATTGGATGCCCGTAGTGGATCTTCGATCCTTAAGGATCCTCTTGATCCGTTCTATCCTTTGGTAAAGGAGTTTCAGGACGTGGTGTGTCACAACCCACCGTCCGTTTTACCTCCCGATAGAGGTGCACGTCATGAAATTGACTTGGTTCCTGGAACTAAATACTGCGTAACACGGCAGTGGCCTTTAACAAAGGAACAGTGCGACGTCATTGACGACTTCTTTCGTGCAAAGCACGCAGCGGGCATGGTTCGTGAGAGCAAATCTCCTCATTCCACGCCCACATTTTGTGTTCGAAAGCCCAATGGAAAGTGGCGCATTGTTCATGCTTACAATAAGCTTAATGCTGCCACGATCCCGGCTCAGACACCAATCCCTCGGAAAGATGTTCTTCAGAACAATATGGTGGGATGTACGATGTACAGTGCACTCGATTTAGTCGATGGTTACTACCAATTACTCATGCGTGAGAAAGATATTCCGCTAACAGCGGTGAGTACCCCGAGCGGTATGCTCTGGGAGTGGCTAGTTATGCCACAGGGCTTGTCAAACGCGCCAGCTACGTTCAATCGTCTTGTGACGCAACTGTTTCGGCCTCACCGAGGTTATGCACAGACCTACTTTGATGACATCTTTGTCCATAGTCGTGCTATGAACGGCCGGTCTGATGTGGATAATCACATCGACCATTTACGAGCAGTGCTCGAGTGCATGCGCACAAACAAGTTGTATGCCAACGCCTCTAAGTGCATCTTTGGTGCACAAGAGATTCCCTTTTTAGGGTGCTTCATCGGGAAGCGTGGTCTTAGAGCGGATCCCGCTAAGATAAAAGCCATAGTCGATTGGCCGGTTCCTCAGAACCAGAAGGACTTACGTAAGTGGCTTGGTCTTGCCAATTACTTACACAAGTATAGTGCAAACTATGCAGACATGGCTCGACCATTATCCAATCTCCTTAAAAAGGATGTGGAATGGTGTTGGACGAACACCGAGCAGGAAGCCTTTACGGCTGTAAAAGAGAGCCTTCTTCATGCGCCAATCTTGGCTTTGCCCGATCCTGATCGGCCTTTCAGTGTCGTCTGGGACGCATCTGACTTTGCCATCGGCAGTGCTCTGTTACAAACAGATAATGATGGACGGGAACGCGTCATTGCGTTTGAGTCCAGGCAGTTGAAAGCAGCTGAAAAGAACTATCCAGTTCATGACAAAGAGCTACTTGCAATGAAGTATGCTTTAGTTAAGTTCAGAGTTCATCTGCTTGGCTCTAAGCCTTTTGTGATCTTTACAGATCATGCGTCATTACGCACTGCGACCCAGTCGCCACATCTCTCTCAGCGAATGGCCCGTTGGCTCTCATTCTTTGCGGAATACAATTTCGAGGTGAAGTATAAGCCGGGCAAGCAGAATGCTCTGGCTGATGCGTTGTCACGCAGGCCTGACTATGAGCTTGCTCATGTTACGACTCTGTCATCATCGGTCACAGACCTCATTCGTTCGGCATATGCCAAAGATGAACATTGTGTAGCTTTGCTACGTGCTCTGGGGAGCGAGGAATTTAACGACTCAGACATTAAATTGTCGGCACGATTGCGTGCGAGGCTACATCGATATTCCATCGATCAAGGCCTGTTGTGCTATAGCACAGATATGGAGGATACTCCCCGTATCGTTGTCCCTCATGATGAGGAATTGAAGTATCGCATCCTCTATGAGGCGCATGATACTGCGGTGAGCGGTCATCTCGGTCGAGAAAAGACATATAGCGCCGTGAGCCAATATTATTGGTGGCCCAAACTTTACAAATGGGTAAGCACATATGTGCGTACGTGCGAAACGTGTCAACGGGTGAAACCCTCAGCTCATGCGGCTGCGCCGCTCGCTAGTCTCCCTATACCCTCTGGGTGCTGGGAGTCCATCAGCATGGATTTCATGTTCGGTCTGCCGAAAGATGGGCAAGGCAATACGGGTATTGTGGTCTTTGTTGACCGTTTGAGCAAGATGGCTCACTTGGCGGCTGTGCCAGATACCATTGATGGTGAAGGTACAGCTACGCTGTTTATCGATCGAGTGTTTCGACAACACGGCTTGCCTGTGGCAATTGTCTCTGACCGAGACCCTCGCTTCACTGGGAAGTTTTGGAAGTCCATCTTCAAGGTGCTCGGCACACGTTTGGACATGTCCACAGCGGATCATCCGCAGACAGATGGTCAAACCGAGAGAGTCAACCGCGTTATCGGTGACATCTTGCGCAGTGTTTGCGCTAATACACCAAAACGTTGGAGTTCGATGCTCCCTGTTGTTGAGTTTGCGTTGAACAACGCTGTTCATGCCTCTACAGGCTTTAATCCGTTCTACGTGAACGGTCTCACACACCCTCGCGTTCCGTTAACGCTACCACTGCGTGGTTCAGGGCTTGGTGGGGGAGAGATGGCCGATCGGCTTGCAGATATCAGCCCTGCTACTGTTCATAAACAGGTAAGCGAGTTTCTCGCAACGCGCTTGAATGTGTTACGACACGTGCGTGATGCACTGGCTGATAGCCAAGATAGACAAAAGGAGCAAGCTGATGTTAAAGGCAGAGGATGTATTGAACGTTATAAGGTCGGAGACCAAGTTCTACTCAATGCTAAAAACCTACCTACAAATGTAGTCTCTGCTGTCTTCAAGACAAAGTTGCGTCCGCGCTTCATTGGGCCGTTCACGGTCATCGCTAAGAAGGGATTGGCGTACACGCTCAACCTTCCGCGCAAACTGCGCACGCACCCAGTGTTCTACGTTGGCTTGCTTAAGCCGTATCGGGACCCGTCCCATGTGGACTCGGAGGCGCTTGCGCCTGGAAATAAGGCCTTGACGTCGACTGTTGCATCCGAACCAGGAGGTCAAGCTGACCATCCACACGGGCTAAGGCCAACTCCAACGCCTGAACACGGGCTTGCATCGCGCCGAGTTCATTCTGGGTCTTACCCAATGTCTCTCGGAGACCACTCAGCTCACGGAGCACCTTCTCATGCTCCTCCTTCGGTACCCCGACCGCCACCGACGCTGCTCGATGAGCAAGGGAACCACCAGTTCCATGTGGAGAAAATCCTTCAGCGACGTCGTCGTCGTGGCCAATACCAATATCTGGTGAAGTGGCGAGGGCACCCGGAGTCGGAGAACTCGTGGGAGTATGAGATACCCCTTCGGCAGGATTGCCCTTACGCCGTGGATGTTTTTGAACATCGTGGCCAGGGTCGCCTTGCGAGCGAGAACGCTTCTCACCAATAGTGGTGGGAGGTGGCGTGTTGCTCCGCACCTTAGGGTCGTGACCCGTGGCTACCATTGTAGCCGGAGCATAACGCGTACGTGTACGCAACTGGCCTCTGGCCTTGAGCTTGGCATACTCGAACCGCAGCTTCCGTTCCAGACGAACGTCAGCCACATCGGCGCTGGCCCGCAGCGTTGGCACACTGCTAAGATGCCGCTTGCGGTACACCCAACGGATGAACTCATTGTCCTCCTCCTCAGGCAGTTCGCCAGCGAACAACAAGATGGGCACGCCCTTTATCGGTCGAACCGAAACACCACGAGAAAGACTCTCAAGGTGTGCAAGGTACTGACCTTGCGTGGTATAGGCTGGTTCGAGATACCTCTCATTTAGAGCCTGGCGAAAGGCGATATCTTCTGGCGACGTAGCCTCGGGGCCAATGGCCCATGTTGCAAGGCTACAGCCTTCCGTTTGACGGAGGCGTTGCTCCACGTCTGGTGTTGAGAACACGTAACCACTCCGGTTTCGAATAACCGCCTGGGTATGAGCGCGACGTAGAGCACGCTCCTCACGCTGACGGATCAGCTGCTGTTGCTCGTCGAGCGGGTTCGTGATGATGTTCTCATCTGCATCTGTTTTATGATGCTGCGCCACTGGCGCGGTGATATCACCACGTTCAACGAACGGATTCGATGCTGTAAGAGGACGAGCCTCAGGTACAGCGGAGTGGGATGATATCCCGTCATCTCCATGGACACTGGTATCACTACCATAGTCCACATCCTCATCGAAGTCGAGGTAAGAGGAAAGAGTCCGAGACTCATTGGGTGGCAAAGTCATGGTGTTTCGTGTTTAGCAACCGCGAGGTTAAGCACACACACACACCGACCTCTTCGAGGAAAGAAGCCGATTGACGTTTGGTGGTAACGTCAGTCTGGTGGGGGAGGGTGTAACGGGGTTACACGTCGGCTGGTAGTCGACGATAGGTGTGGTGCACACAAGAGAGGGGGGTTACCCTATAAAGTAATTTTAGAACACAGTGAGTGTATCAATTGTTGAAGACTGATGTCTGTCATCAATTGATTGCGAGATCTTTTAAGAGCTTATTTAGGGCAGGTTAAATACGTTGTTCTAAGGTGTTCTTTTAGGTTAATCAAAGAAATAAAAATTCAGTTCCCCTTTTGATCAGTAAGAGACACGTGCCTTACGAGGCGTCTTTGATCGATAGGAGCTAGCAATACCTGTGAAGGTAGCTACTCCTGAGCACTCTGTGCTGTGATTCTTTTGAATCGTTTGGTCCCTTAGGAACGGGGACCGTAAGCTCTATGAGCTTGGTGACTCTCTGAGTCGGGTTCGTAGAACCAAAGTTGCTCGTAAGAGCGTTAAGTCTTCCTCTGACTTAAGGAGCTGTGTAGCTCCGCTACAAGCAACCTGCACTGATGGCACATTCAAAGTAACTTCAAAAGACACATCACCACGGAAAGGAGATGCAGGCGGTGAAGAAGGCAAGTACGTGATGCGCGAGTCAGTCGACGACGTCGAGGGTGAGAGTGTCAATGGTCTTTCGAGGAGAACGGGATACATCAACGCAGAACGAGCTTCGCTGGGCGGAACACCACTCTATGACGAGCCGACCGAGTCTACCCGAAGCTATAGTAATTGCGACTCCGCCGCCGAGCCGAGTGAGATAACGCCAGGAAACTGCTGAGAGAGAAGACGACACAAGCGAGAATTCAGGTCGAATTCACGAGGATTCAAACCCAGAGCGTCAACGCCGGTGATGGCTGTAACATTGGGACTTTGTTCCAGGGGCCATAGAACACGATGATGCCAAAGTCTGTTCCGCAAGCCGCTGATGACGCGACGCTGTTCTTCAATAAATTATTAAGCAGAGCGCAACGCGTTGTCACCGCCATTACACATGCCATGGTAGCCTTTTGCAACTGGCGATTATACGCCGTCGCGACTTCATGGATAGCGATATGTTAAGATCGAGACTAGGCAAATCGACCAGTAAGACGAAAAATTTTGCGGCCCCACGCTTGGATGGCCAGTTGCTAACTGGCGATAATCCGCTCCGCTGACTCAAGTCGTTAAGCGCGCTGGGCAGAGACACGAGAGGCTTCCATCTCAAGAGTGAAGATCGACTTCTTTAGTGACTCGATGAAGCCGGTGGTCCTTAACTCAGCTGCTTGCCAAGTAGCAGCTTCTACCTGGGTAGTCTTCAGTTGAGCGCGCAAGTTCACGGACTTGGCGATAGCAGCTTCCATACGTCGACGACGTGCCGCGCTACTCCGCTCCGACTGCTCAAGTGCTACGCACAACCAAGATACCGAGTCCGTGTGGTCAAGAGGCACACCGAAATCTCCACCGGCGATGACGGCCAAGTCGGCGAGAGACGTGGTCTGCCGAATGGATTGACGTGTTGACGCATCAAGCACGGCCGTAAAGTCTCCAATATAAGGGCAATGATTCTCACAAGATATAACTTACACTGCTGGGTATGGTGTTAAATGCCTCTCAGCGTCCAACGGATCTCAGCAATGATGTTCGAATTATCAACGTCGTCGTCCGAAATTTCACCAAGGCGACTTCTGGAGAGATGAAGACGCTTGCGAAAAAGGATCAAAAAGCGGCGGCATCGTTTTGTACGAATCGGAAGGTGGAGAATCTTGATTAAGAGGCTGCAATCGTTGCAATCTCACCGCAGCTTTGTGTCGGTCAGGCGAAATCGATGAAACAACGATACGCGGTTGGACGTTGACAGCTCCAAGAAGATAATCGATGGGTGGACTGGCGTTCCCCGGACCGACAGCACTAGAAGACAAGTTGGTCTTAAGTGAAGAAGAGCATGAGAGCACCGTGGATTACAAGGAGTCATGACGGAATGGGATGTGGGCGAGACAAATCTCAACACCCCTCATAACGCAAGCAGCGGAATTGACTGCACTAGATGGCGTATCTAGTGACCGAACCTGAGTAGAACAATGCATTGCAAAATGTTGCAGATCGACCGTTGCTGTCGCATAACTCTTTACGTGATTTATGATCACGCCAGGTAAATGTTAACCACATATATTGTTGTAGTAGCCGATGATGATGCCAGGTCCATGGGAAGACGCAAGATCATTAGAGAGGAAACAATGCATGTCAGTGGTAGTGGTTAATACGTCAATATATTTCTCAGTTCACAATTATCCTCACAGTACGCAAGTACTACTACATCCAGCAGCGAAGAGTCGGCTGCTGAGTTCAAGAACTCCGGCGCGCACAAAGCTAGAGTGCGGACGCGTCGTAAACAGAGAAAAGGTTATGAGCCCAAGCGGGGAACATGAAGGGGATGACATCTTCTCACCAACGAGAAACCTCACCACCCAGTTTGAAGACATGGGATCGTTTCGGACACCTGATGGAAATGAAGGGCCTCCACTTCCATCTTCGTCATCCGAGAATCAGACGCCGATGACTCCATATGCTCATATGGATATGATGCAACTCATTGCAACCTTGCAACAAGAGGTTCGCGAGTTGAGAGCACAAGCCCAAGCATCGAGGCAAACCGACTCTAATGTGACAATGCACACCGCCTCACCGGCGACATCGTCTACAGCATACCGTCCAGTTGGTACACCCAAGTTGAAGGACTTCAAGGTCATTGAGTTCACCGGAGAAGAACGACACTCAGGACTTGGAGCAGATTGGGACTCGTTCAAGTACCAATTTGATGTGCAAATACATACGCTCGAGACCTTCGATCTCGTAGTCTGGAATGAAGAGCATCGACTGAGCGCTATGGCGATGTGCTTTCGCGGTGCTGCCTTTGGCCATTTCAAGTATCTCGCGGATCGAGGACTTACCGCCAACTACGACAGTGTCTGCAGGTCCATGAAGAACCGATTTTGCTGTAAGCTGAGTCAGTCTCAACTGGGAAAGCTACTTGAAGCGCCCAAGAGAACCAACACAACGTGGACATCTCATATTGAGTACATGAGAGCTGTGGCGAGCCGTATGGATGGAAATCCAAGCAAGATTATCCTTGAATACTTCTGCTCATACTCTTGTCCATCAGAGGAGAGAAGCTTGCTGGCGAAGATTGATCAAGACAGCTTGGAGTACGGGATCGAGCTCGAGAAAGCTGTACGATATCTGACCTCCATCACAGGAAACGGAAAGAATTTCGTCTGTAAGCCAAAAGGGGCGACGAATTTGTACGAGCGTGCTGAAAGAGACAAGCCGAAGTTTGAGAAGAAACAGCGGAAGTCAAGACATGAATCTGGTGATGCGTACAGTGCAGGAGGAGCCAAGAAGTATCCTAAGCGAGCCTGTTTCTTCTGTGAGGATGAGGGTCATATTGCTTCAACATGCCCACTCAAGAAGGAGTTTCTGGAAAAGAAGAAAAGGTCAACAGGCTCAGCTAATGTTGTGGAGACAACTCGCGAGATCCATAAGACAGAAGATAATGACTGTCAGTACGCATCATGCTGGGCGGCATTCAGATCCAGCAGGGATGAACGTGAATGGTTGCTGGACTCAGGCGCTAGTCACCACATATGCGGTACTGGATTTGCGTTGCAAAACGAGTACGCATGCAATCTGTCCGTGACTATCGCAGATGGTCGCACCATCAGGTCTTCCACGTGTGGCAACATCGTTATGGAGATCAATGTCAACGGAAATCAAAGCAAGATTCTGTTGCAAGACGTGCACGTAATTCCAGGGCTGCGCAAAAACCTGCTATCGATTGGTCAACTTGCGAAGAAAGGTATTCATACCTCATTTACCGACCAAGGAGCGTCACTGTGGAAGCTTGACGACACGGGAGTCAAAGTTATTGCTGGCTGTGCGACGTGGGACAATGGGCTTTGCTACCTCAATGGGCACGCAGTCGAATCAGCTATTGCGAGTGTCGCAGCGAAACCTGATGACAGCATCATGGAATGGCATGCTCGACTCGGCCATGTCAACGTTGAGGATGTGGCGATGATCGAGAATCATGAATTGGCTGATGGTTTACACATCACTGACAAGAAGAAAAGTGACTGTGCTGCATGTCGCGAGGGGAAACAAACAAGAGGTGCTAAAGCCCAAACAGACACATCCGAATCAGCACCAACGGACGAGATTGGCGCCGTAATTGGAGTTGACATTAAGACAAACGTCAAGCCTCACGATTACAGAACCTGCACTCACTCTTTGCATGTCGTTGACTATGCATCTAGCTATAAAGAAGTCTTTCCAATGCGTGTTAAGTCCGATTGGTTTCCGTTGCTGACTGAATTCATTACAAGATTCGAACGACAATATGACGTGCGAGTGAAGGTCATTCGGAGCGACAATGAATTTGACACGAACAAGATAAGGTCGTGGTGTGCACAACGCGGTATCCGACAGCAACTAACGGAACCAGACGAATCGACTTCAAATGGAAAGGTGGAGAGGCGCCACAGGACTTTGTTTGACGGTATGCGGGCTATGATGTTTGATGCTGCCAAGGCTCCTCGGTTCCTATGGTCGGAAGCACTACGTCATCAGTCATGGCTAAGAAACCGACTCCCGACACGTGCGAATGGTGGAAACATGTCGCCTATTGAATCCCTCACTGGACACAAGCCCAACCTTAGTCGCATACTAAAGTGGGGACAAAGGGTCACGGTTCATGTCAAGAGCAAGTCCATGGGTACCCGAAAGAAGTGTGAGCACGGAATATTCATCGGATATGATGATAAGGTGAAGGGTCATCGCGTTTACATCAAGCTTACTAAAAAGATCTTGGTATCGCAGCACGTCCAGTCAATAGACTCGGCCAAGAAGGGTATCGACAAAGATCCGAATGCTGGAAATGATGCACCCGCCTACAATATCTCTGACGAAGAGAGCCTATTAAGTCAAAGTGAAGATGGCTCGAGCATTTCTAATTGCGAGGAATCTGGGGTTGATTTAAACACTGGCAAAAATCAATCGCTAGCAGAACGACGTGAGCGTCGTCATGTCACCATGCCTGCTAGATATGCTGATGGTGCCGCAATGTTGGTTGTACGAGTGAAAGAGCCAAGATCCGTTAAAGAGGCCATGACTCTTCCTGAAAGGCAGAACTGGATCGATGCGATGAAGGCAGAGCTCGATGCACTTGTCGAAAATGGCACTTGGGAGGTTGTCGACGAACCAAACAAAGGTACAAACATCGTCGACAGCAAGTGGGTTTTGAAGATCAAGTTTGATGCTAATGGTGACGTTGAACGCTTTAAAGCAAGACTTGTAGCTCGAGGGTTTAGCCAGAAGTACGGCGTTGATTTCTCGGAGACATTCGCACCTGTCATCAAGATGAGCAGTGTGCGTTTATTTTTTGCACTATCAAGCTTGCTTGGACTACGACTGACTCATGGCGACGTTCCAAACGCCTACGTGAAGGGCTTGTTGCGCGAACTCATCTACATGAAGGCGCCAAGAGAGATGGACGTCGAGGAGGGCAAGGTACTCAAGCTGCTTAAGCCATTGTATGGGCTAAAACAGTCGGGTCGCTGCTGGAATGAGACGATGAACGAGTACATCATCGCACTTGGATTTAGTAAGTCACGACTCGACCCGTGCATCTATTACAAGCGCGACAAGAAAGAGCGGGTGATGTTCCTTGGGCTTTACGTGGATGATGTGCTGATCGCGTATCATGACGAGGAGGAGCTGCGCGATGTCACACTGAAGCTGGAAGAACGGTTCAGCATCAAGATGCTCGGACCAGTGAAGAAATTTCTTGGTATCACAGTACACGAAACCCAGCAAAGTTATTTTTTGTCGCAGCAGGGCATGATTTGTGACGCCCTCCGCGCGTTCAATCTGGAACATGTCAGAACTGTAACGACTCCAATGGATCCAAACACAGATTATAATGGTGCTGACAGTGAGGAACTAGTGGATTTACATCGTGTACGTGAAGCTCTCGGTACGCTACTTTGGATTGCTAATTCTACACGCCCGGACATAGCGTTTGCTACCAACTTTGCGTCAAGACATCGCGAGAAGCCTCGTAAGTGCCATTGGGAGCTGATCAAACGGATTTTTCGCTACCTTAAGGGCACATCGGATCGTGGTTTGCGCTACTGGAAGTCAAGTGAGGCTGTTTCAATTGAACAACTTGAGGTCAAAATTTGGTCCGATGCTGATTGGGCTGGTGATCGAGTCGACCGAAAATCAACGAGCGGAGCCTTCCTTTCGATAAATGGGCGGCCGATAGCATGGAGTTCAAAGAAGCAAGCCGTTGTTGCGATGTCGACTATGGAAGCAGAGTTCATCGCCGGTGCAACAAGTGTTTCTGAATGTGGATGGATTCGACAACTTCTTCAAGAACTGCTCAGCATCAAGATTGTCCCAAGTATCATGGTTGACAACCAAAGCGCGATACGAACGATGAAGAATGAGATGGTGTCAGCTGCTGCAAAGCACATTGCTCTGCGGTATCACTTCATCAAGGATGAAACTAGCAAAGGACTCGTAAGTGTGAAAAGGTGTGCCAGTAAGGACCAGCTTGCAGACATTTTGACCAAGCCGCTACCGCGTCAAATATTCGAGGAGCTACGATGTCAAGTTCAGGTGGCGAAGCGCGAGTTACAAGGTAATTAGCTCATCACGGTCAGGAGGAGTGTTGCAGATCGACCGTTGCTGTCGCATAACTCTTTACGTGATTTATGATCACGCCAGGTAAATGTTAACCACATATATTGTTGTAGTAGCCGATGATGATGCCAGGTCCATGGGAAGACGCAAGATCATTAGAGAGGAAACAATGCATGTCAGTGGTAGTGGTTAATACGTCAATATATTTCTCAGTTCACAATTATCCTCACAGTACGCAAGTACTACTACATCCAGCAGCGAAGAGTCGGCTGCTGAGTTCAAGAACTCCGGCGCGCACAAAGCTAGAGTGCGGACGCGTCGTAAACAGAGAAAACAAAAAGGCACGACGTCAATACAGCTACAGGCGTGAGATCAAGCATAACGATTCGCAGCGTACCATGGGTCGACAGAAGAGAGAAGAGCAGGCTCAAGCTGGACGATTCGTGGAGAGAGAAAGACACTAGTCTAGACACTCGCTGGTTAAATTCGTATCACTACCGGGGCAGTTGTGGTGTTGAGATTTGCCAAAAACGGTATTCCTTAATCTTGACTCGATTAAAGAACATGTGAATTCGACGAGAGAAACTGGAGCGCGTCGACGTCGACCAATCATGGCTCGGCGACAGGATACTCGACGAGTAAAGCCTCGACGAGCCAAATCTCGACGAGGTTAGACTCGACGAGAGAGCAGGATGATGAATTGTCCTTCCTACTAGGTTGTAGTATAGAACGACGAGGGGGATGAAGGAGAACCACTTAAAGAGCCCTTTTGAAATCAGGGAGAGGATATCAGATGACCAGTGCAGAGCAGAATTTCAAATCCAAGACACGTGCACACTTTTGAGGTAAGTCCCTGCGTGGGCTGGATTATGCCTGATGTCGAGCCTCGAAGGGAATAGCTTGTAGAGGTCTCGATTGGAAGCGCCAAGGGTTAAATCGGCCCGGGTGGGAATCACCCGCTTCCAGCGAAAGATCAGTCTCGTCGCACGGCGAGCCGGTGACCCAGTAGACAGCACCGCTTTGAAGTCTCGTCGCACAGCGAGACGGTGACCCATTAGACGAGCAAATCCAGAAACCAGCAGTAGATTCGTGCAAAAGTCCTGAAACCAGCACCAGTTCTGAGGCGGGCCAACATAGAGTGGGACAGATGTTTACGACTTCATTTTTAACTGCCTAATTGATTAAAACTGCGTGATTGGGTAAGATAGTTTCTATTTCAATCGAGCCGTTGAATAATCTTCTTGGGCAGACTTTGTTCGGCAAATATAAGGCGCTTTGTTCATTTTGCGACGAACGAGCTCATGCGTTGAAGGTCGGAGGCCTCTGTGTTGGAACTCTGTCTTTGCTGGAAGCCTAGCCAGCGGTGTAAAAGTAAGAGACGTGGTGTTTATTTATCAGTAGCTAATTAGAGAGTGGGTGTCGAGTCAATCATAATTTCTGTGCGCGTGACAATGCAGGGGACACGGCGTGCGATAAGCAGACGAAAGAAAACCTACCGGACTGTGTGTAGGTACGAAAGTCGACGATTTCCACAATTATATCTGTTTTTAACGCTATTTTATGGGATGAATATTGCTGTTTGTTTAATGCCTGCACCTTGGAATAGGTTGGACGTTATCAAGATCGTAACTATCTCTCGTTTGGTATTTTGCAGGTCAAATGCGAATTGTTGGCGCCAGTTCTGATGTACTTATGGTGTATTGTCTGACGTCTTTACGTTTTGTTTTACTACCAGGGATCGGATCAAGGGCTGTGCAAGTCGCGTAACAAGGTCAAGGTGTGAAATCGCGCCTTTAGGGCGCGATTTGTGATTGCCAAGCACAGAGTGAACCCCCTGATGCACAATGTACGTGAAAGAAGCATTTATGATGCTTCATGATCGATGTGAGTGATGTCCCGCAGGTGCAGGTAGAAGGAAGTATTGTTGCAGAGGACTAAAAGATGACACACGTTATGTTTTAATCACTTTGTTCACAGTAAATATTAGCAATGAGAGTAAACAAACAAATAATATAAAGCAAGCGTGTTTAAAGCAACGTGTTGGCAAAGATGTTGTTGTATTTATATGTTATAAAAGCTATTCACAGCACGTTTAATCAAATATAAAGGCAATGGATACACGCGGGTGGCATTCATTCGAGGTGGTGTCATCCATCGCTGTATCCGTCACGAATACTGACGATGGATGTACAGACCTTATCATGTCACTTATGTCAATTGACTTTGCTTCGAAATGCTTGTTCTTTTGTTCCATAACAGTCGCATAACGTCGACATGTTAACTTGTTGTGTCCGTCTTGAAAGCAGTGGCGGCATTTGTAAGTAGCTCCAGACTTCGAATCTTCAGAGCTACCGATACGTCTTTTTTGTCGTCGTACGTTTTCGAACAAAATGGCGATGATTGATATGGAAGAGACTACGGTACCAATGTACTATCGAAGGGACACATTTTCCAGACGGGCGCTGCTACCACTGTGTTTATACAGGACTACTATATAATCAAAATCGACAATGCAAGTTCAAGAGGTGTAGTGGTGGGAGCAACACGTACGTGTGCCTATCACGAATACTGACGCCATCAAGACGGGTACTCGTGAGGCGTCAGTATTCGTGATGGAAACAGTTATGACCGACAGTGCTATAGACGAATGCCAATCGCGTGGGTCTATTGCCTTCATACTCAATTAAACATGCTATGCATAGCTTGTGTAACGAATGAATACAACAACAAAATTTGCCATGATGTTGCTTTATTAAATTATTGCTGTATATTAATAGTATGTCGACCATCATAGCCCTTATGTACAGGTACAACAATATGCAAAACATCACGAGTGCAGACTTACCGGCTCTACAATGACACTTTCCTCCCACTTCACTTGAGGACATCCCTTGCTTCAATCATGAGCATCTTAGACGGTTTAAGCACGTACATTGTGCATCGGACCTTCCGTCTGAGCTCGGTGCTCACTTATTGCGCCGTCATTAAGTTATTTAAACGCCTTCCCCTTGTTTCGCGACTTGATCAGCCTTTCTATCCGATAACTGGTGGCAAAACAAGGAGCAACGATGTCAGTACCACGTCAAATGTACATCTGGACTGGCGCCGACAATTCGCAATCGACTTGCAAAGTATCAAAGGAGAGTTTAACGATCTTGACAACGTCCAACCTGTTACACGTTGCAGGCATGGATAAATCAGCAATATACAGCACATCAAATTGTGTTTAAACAAATATAATTGCGGAGTACGTCGACCTTCGTACCTACGCACAGTGTGGTGGGTTGTCTACAGTCTGCTGATCATGCGCCGCCTCCCCTCCTCTGTCACGTGCATAGAAACAACATAAACTCAGCAACCCATTCTAATAGCACGTGCAGTCAGACCATTTCGTACCTTCTCAGCGCATCGCTTGCTTCCAGCAAGGATGATAGTGCCATAGTAAGCAACGCAGAGGCCTTTGACCTTCTTCGCAGGCGCTCGTGGGTCGCAAAATGAAAAAGGAGTCGTCCGTTTGCTAAATAAAGGCTGCTTAATGAGATCAGACCTACAATTTCTAAAAAATTGAAAGCCTCGCAACCAATCACGCAGTTTCATACAATGAGGCAGTTAGGAATGGTGTGGCTCACATCAACTGTGCTATATGTTGGCTCGCCTCAGAACTGGTGCTGGTTTCAGGACCTTTGCACAAATCTACTGCTGGTTTCTGGATTTGTTCCCATTAGACAGCACCGCTTTAGGAATCGCGAATGGCGAGCAAATGACCCAATAGACGGCACTGGCCAAAGACTCGTCAAGTGACGAGCGGGTGGTTCTATAACCAAGGACACCGTAAATCTTCCAGTCGGTCTTATACTGCGCCCGGTGATCTGTAAAGCATGGAAACGCCGACGTCTACCCATTGGTACGAGGTCACAGAATTACAGGAACGGAAGCTGCTGAGCTCAGGAATTCTTCTGAACAGGAGTGTGAGTGGTAGGAGGTACTCAGCTAGGCTAGAGCCATAGCTGAACTGAAGGGGCGAACCGCGAACGGAATTTTCCCGATGTCCAAGCCCAACTGCGGCGACTATCTCGGTGATTGTTGTGTTGAGGATGTATTGCCAAAGATCTGACCATCTTCTATACGACAACTGGTGCCGCGACCTGGGACTTTAGGGTGAGCAATTGTTTTAGGAGGTAGACAGCGGGAATATACCGAAAGATCCCGATCATATCGGGATTATCTGCTTACAAGCAACCAAATCCTTACGTTCTACTGACTGCAACAGGATTTCAAAGTATAGAGGTCCATGAAGTTACTAAAGCAAATGAAGTACAGGATAGAGGCTATCCGCAGAAACGAATTGTTTACCTGGTACAAAAACCTTTCTAGTAGTGATTTATCCTTCACTTGTTGCACGCTTTCTTTTTTTAATAATAATTTTATATGACATTACAATATTTGTAACTGAATGTCCTCAAATACAAACAAAGAGGGCCTTATAGTTGTGTTTGTGCTTTACGAGAGTCAAAGTAGAAATTTTCAAATATTTGGCATGTAGCTAGCACTATCTTATATATGTTGTACCGTAGCGGAAATAGTTTATATATGTTACACTTGACGCCCATCCCCGCTATGCAAAACTTCATCGTCCAATTATTTATCCTTTTCATATAGCGATCCAACGAAAACTTGCAGTCAACTAAAATTGGACAGGCCTGTATCAAATGGACGGTGTTACGGACTAAGAAACGTGGTGGCTGAGCAAAAACAACAACGTGTAATTAAACATTGCGGTGCCTTGTTGAATCAGCGGGGTCTGCACCCAATGTCACGCTACCTATACAAAATTTCGATATCAAAAAATTACGACACTTGATAGAATATTAAAGACTTTGTAAAAAATAACAGACACTTTCCGGATTCGTGACAAAGCGGGACACCATCCTAACGACATGCCACACCGCCTCTCGTGGCTCTCAAACGCGTCTATTATAATCGACAAACAATAGCCAACTGCTCAGCGTTCTCGATCCTACTTCGCTAGTGCTTACCTTACACGTGTGTGTGTCTGGGTGTCTGCACAGTCGGTACAGATCCCTCAGATCCCGCTTACGTCATTTATGTACCTGCTAGAGAAGCACACGGGAATGTTAGTTGATATACTCGAGGCGTTACCGGCGCCGTTTTGATTTGAGCGTGGGGCCGTTTTGGGTCAATTTTATTGATAATCGACAAGCGTCCTAAATATTGTGAGTTTGTTGCTGTCCATGTCCGCTTTTGATGTTTGACGAAGGTTTGCGCAAACAACGACGTGATGATGGCAGTGATGCAGTGATATGTATATGCTTTTACGCTTTCGACGCCAATTCAAGACCGTGAGACGAATTCTCGATGAGAGCAGCATAGGGCTTCTTTGCAGCGAGGTGTATTTGTAAACTGGTGTTAAGGTCATCCAGTGTTGTATGGACTTACGGTGCAAATGATGATAATGAGAAGCCGGTGGTAATGAAAAGTCAGGGCAATGTAGCTGTTGAGATGCTTGTCTTCATTCGTCAAACACGGAAGAACTGGCCTTGACGGAAAGTGCGCGTCATGCGGTGATGGCGCTGCTTGAAAGCAGAATCAACAAGGTGTTGTTCTAAGGACGATGTACCAACGCGCACGCGGTCTTTACAACGAGGGAGATCTGAGAGCTGTTAAGCTAGTGGTCGTGCGTGTGTCGTCAACCCGGCGTGTAACGGGGAACGCTCTTACCAATAACAGGCAAAACCTTGTGTTGATGGAATATAAGACTACGTACTCCCGATGTCACGTACACGTAGCATGATGAACCGCGAGGAAATGAACAGAGCTAGTGAAGCTCTCTCTAAGGGAAAAGTAGAGCTGTATTTGATTATACACCATCTTTTTATATTTTAACTATACTTAACTACAATCCTCTTTTTGGGTTTCTTGCTCGCCACCGAGTGCGGCGTCTAGCAGCGATTGGTGGTTAATTTGGTTGATGTAGATGCTCAATTACTAATTAGTAAAGTACTAAAGATTATAACCTGGCGGGTGGTATTCCGTCAACATCACCATTTCTCGGGTTATGGTGATTGAGTATTATCTCCATAAATAATATTTAAAAAGGGGCCCGCTAATGAGCCCTTCGGTTTTCGCTAATGAGCCTTCGCCCATCACATTAAACAAGGTATCGGATTTGAAGGTCTCTAAATTCTAAAACTAAACTGGCGTTTTTTAACGCTTCTGATTCTAAGCTTTTCACGGTCGATCTCTAAGACACAGAAGCATTGTTACAAGCGCACAAGGCATTGCGGAATATGCTGAGTGGTGTCTTATTATGATCGTTTTTAATAGCACGGAATGGAGTGATAGACCACTATAGTTTCAGCGCTTTTAATTTAGGCCAACAAAACAGACAGGGTTTTACGATACCGTCAATCCTTCTCCCGCCCGTCATGTGGGACCGTCTCTCGTACCGTTGTCGCTCGTACTTTTGCTTCTACCCGGACTCTGGATGCATAATTCCGTCGATCCCATCTCCCTAGTCAAGATCAGCTACTCGTTACGTTCATGTATACGCGATTGGAAGCTGCTCGCCACCGAAAAATATGTAACGCAGGACATGAGTGGCTAAAGACAGGTCGTCGTTTACAACACACTTGGACATATTTGAAGGGTTTAAAGCAGTATCGGTCAAAATTGATCTGCTGGCCTGTTCAGGCACGGAATAATTGAAAGCTCGATGGTATGTCCAATGTCGGTCGCTTTGTGTCTCGACTGGGCAACAAATCAATGCCATCAATGAGCGTCAATGTGACGGACGTCGTTAATTGTAGCGACCGGATGGATACGCAAAGGTTCATGGGTGTTTATAACGTGAAAGCAGCGACGGAATTACTAATGTTTGTAGGACCGATGAATATTTGCGATTGCTATGAATTATTGACAGCTATGCTTGACGGCATACTGCCGTTCAGCGGATTTCTGACAATTGGATACCTGATGATAAACGTGTTTTCGCGCACATGTTAATCCTCCATCGTCACCGGCTGCTGTCTCTACATCGGGGTATTGATTTAACTTTGGTCATGGGAACGGCTGCTGCAGTTTGGCTCACCCGATCGATAGGATGAACGAAATGGGCGAACCGGTGTCCTGCTCTCAGCCGAAGATGGTTCTGGCTGCATTGATATTGGACGTGAGTATTGTGAGGTATGATGAGAATGGTGTAGTCGGATCACGAATAGATCTTTGCGCTGTGTATGTGGTACCTATAGACGATGTTGCGCATGATGGCTCGTATTGTCCTATTTATTGTTTGTCTTGGATATAGAATTGTTCATAGAGTAATTCGGGTCGTCTTGAAGTTGCCGTGACCGCCTTTTTGCCACTGACTAACTTAGTAACGATTGCATCTCGTTCTCCATCGGGCGTACTTTGAAACCGCTTACATTCACATGATCGACTGCGGTTGCGATCGTCAACACATCTTTGTGTTGAGATAACGTAGACTACCCACATTTTCGCTTGATAGGATAGCAAACTAGTATATACCTTAAGTGTAGGCTAGTATCGGCTCGGTTAAGTTGGCTACAACATAATCGTGTAGATATTCGATCTCGATATCCCAACACATATTATATGCTTCTCTACCTCTAGATGTGATTGAGTGATATAAAGAACCCATCTTCATGAATTGATCGTTGTAAAAAGCTTTTAAAGGTTTTTAGAGATCCATTAAGACAAATATTTATGTGTAATTGAACAGAGCTATTTTCATAGTGATAGCATTTAAAAAAAGGAGCATGTATATTGCTTACGACTATAAACATCTACATCACAGTACTGTATTTGATGTAGAATTGACAGCATCAAGCACAGGATCGAAATGCGCTACATCCATAATCTGTTGCAATGCTGGAGGTGCTGCAGGACTTGCTCGTGCTTGACGTCCTGTCCTGCCCAAGTCTCCACAGCGTCCACATCGTCGACGTCTCTTGGAATTATACGCGTTATATACATGCTCAAAGTGAGATAAATTGCGGCGGGTAGATATTGTTAAGCTCCCGCGTGTCCTTACCAGCACAGGGGCGCGTATTGCGAATCTATAGCAACGATAGCATGATCTTATGGCATCCTTTGGTGGTGTCTGCCAGCATTTAAATACCTCTGAAGAAGTTTTTTATTACAGCGTCATAATCGATAACATCGTATCTGACTGTCTAGGTGTTAGCCCTTCGTGTTAAAGCTTACAACTACCAATGCTGGTATTAATCTTGTACTGTGAACGGCCGATACAATCTGGATATTGCATGACGACAAATATGTCCCATTTTATCTGCCATCATATTCCGAAGAGGTCCTGGGTCAAGTCCTTCAAGCCATTGACGATGCCAGTACACTGGCAGCGGGAATCGTGCCCATAACTCCTGCAAACAGAGGTCCTAGCTGCATTTCGACGATGGCGCATTCCCTTGCGTTTTGATGGCTGACTATAGCAAGTTGGCCATGGCAAGCCAACGTTAGAGCTTTGCTTACCGACCATAGATCACCTAAGGGAAAAACTATTATTAAGTAGCCAAGCTACCAATATCATTAAGAATGAAGTAATGCTACGTACGTGTGGGTCCGTTCAACCACTTGTTGGTAGCCGCATGTTCGCTCTCGACACGTGACGTTGTCACGTGACCGTAATGTAGACAACCATGCAGGTAGCATTACACGAGAATATTTTTGCAAACCAGCCAAGTATCATCCAGATACTTCATTACATGAGCTGATAGATCTACCCTCATCACAACAAGCTGACGTTCATACTATGTTGTTAATTGAGCTTGTACCAAGCAGTTCCACGTGTTCTGTAATTGTTTAAACGCCTTCGTGGAGTCAAAAATGTCTTTGCATTATAGTGGTAATGTTCTCGTTTATGTACCATCTACAAAGCAGTGTCCTTGCAAAGGGAATTCAGTTACCGAGCGCGTTTAATAATGCCATCTCGCGATCAACAACGAATGTTTTTGGTGTAGCGATGTCGAACGACCCGAATATTCGCCTCAGGTTCTGCATCGCCTAGATGTAGTCGCCTTTTGTCTCAGTTCTTATAAAAATAATAGGCAAAGGGGTAGCTGTTATTGGCTGCAGTTACATGTACAACGTGCAACAGAGGTAGTCAGAATCGATTGGTCTTGTAAGTGGCGTCAAATAAAATATCCGACTTGCGCTGAAAAAGGTGGTAATTACCCTGACAGAGAAAGCGCGATAAATTAGGTGCGTGAGCTACTGCCTATCATCAAATTTCGCGCAGTTAGGCGCACTGTTGTTTTTGTCATTGCTTGTTGCTAGACTTTCAAGCAAGTGTGTAAGCGGAGACCTTCCTCCTAGCAATCTGCGGCACACATTTGCGCGAATTTTGTATATATCGCGCGTAATAACATTAACATTATCAGATTGCCGAGGGTAGGCAGCCTTGCGACCGGCGCTGATGCCTGCACTCAGACTCGCAATTACCGATTGTTCTTGTTCTTCCTTCAGAGTACGTACACGTGAATGCACCTTGACATCTACAAAGGATTCATGGGTATGCTCTTTATGAGTAACTTTACTCAACTACTGGTCTAGTTGTTCTTGACGTCGCTGTCGTGTGATCGTGGCCGAGAAGGAGCCGTCAGTGGCGCGGCTGGAGCCCATGATCTGATGAAGAGGCGCTGTACCTGACTTTGTACCAGAATAAGGTCATCGGCCGTTGCATGAGCATTGCAGATCTACTGCTTTATCCTCACCGTCCTTGCGGTTACCCACCTTTTGTTGCCTTTTCCATAGCCTTCCGGTAGTGTTAGCTCGTCAAGCACGTGGCGGGCTTCGTCCACAGAATCAAACAGCTTTTTTTGTGAGCTGGTTAAGGCCTTTCATATACCTTCTTAGGAAGGTTGTCACGGGGCCGATTGACGAGATGATAAAAGATGAATGAACGTTCTTACTTGAAATTACAGCAAACCAATTATAGAATATAGAGGCCTTCATATCCAATACCTGTTTAATGTTTAGGGTGAAGGCTCATTAGCGAAAACTGAAGGCTCATGAGCGGCTCCCTTCAAAACTTAATACGAATCTATCAATTAAAATGTAACGGGCTCACTCCGTTACACAGATCACATTCAGGTCAGCTAAAATCACCGAAAATGGATAAATGGTCCCCTGTGAATGTGCCGTTGATGCGCTTTAAGCGTCGCTGCGAGTCGCGGCAGCGCAGCTATACCGACATCAGTGTCGGGATCAGTTGTCTAAAATCATGTACGCTGACGTCGCACTGCAAAGTACCACCGTTTTCGAGCTGTTGTCGTACTGTCTGTACTGCAGTTCAATCGCTGTAAGATCGCAGATGCCGAGTGAGATCGAAAGAAGCTGCTGAGAAGCAGTTGGTGCCATGAAAGCTCGTTTGAAAGCACCACCATAACTTTCGCAACAAACTCGTCCTTCTCGCTGGAGTCCCACTTACATTATCATTACGAATATACGCCGTCTTCGATCGACCGCGTGACGAGATCCACGCAGTGTGTCGTGATTAGTCGAGATGACAATTTAGAGTTGTGGTGTCCGTGCATGTGCCTGAGATCGAAAGTGGCTGCACCGGGGCGATCAATGCAGATCGCTGTTCCATCAAGTAGCCTTGTTTTGTCCTCGTTGTGAGCTTCCAGCACTATGCGTGAGACTCCGTGCACGGGATACTCACATTGTAATTATTGTACGTGTCAAGTCACTCGCTGCATGGCCCCTGTAAGCTTTGACCACGGTTCGAGTGGAATCTATGCGTAAGCCCTGGTGCTCCGCACACAAGAGCAAGAAGTCAGCGAAGCCCGTCTCTTTCACGTTGCATCCATGTACCACTACAAATCATCGTGCAGTCACGCAGGCAAAACATTAACTTCAATGAGTGCAGTCGTGTTTTTGTAATGGCTGGTAAAGGACGTCGGTCTGTCTGATTGCAACGCCTGCATCTCGCTGCTAAATCGTACAGTAATTGGTTGTGGTTGTACAACTGCAGTGCCGATATGAATTGTTCTGCAGCCATTTCACTCGCCATTCACCACTCTCCTGCCTTGAGCGGTCTTCCGGTCCCAGGCGACGGGGCAGGTTCTCATACCTTTTCCGCCTTTGTTGATGACTCGACCATATTTCTCGAGGCAGCGCGACAGTTGCCGGCAGCGCTCCAGCTCGTGCACCAATTTGGCGCTCTGTCCGGATTGCATGCGCAACCGGCTAAGAGCAAACTGATTTTCTTAAATCGCGCGATTCGATTAGTTGATTTCCACGGCATCTCGGTCCTTCAAGCGGGTGAGATTACGCGGTACTTGGGGTACGAGATTGGAACGGGTGATCTCCAGCATCGCAATTGGGCGCTACGAATTCGCCAACTGCAGCGGCGTCTGCTCACGGCTTCGAAAATATCGATCAGTGTTGCTTCTCGAGTACTCATTCTCAACGCCGTCATCTTACCGTCGATCCTGTTCACGGCGGCCGATTTTGAGATCCCGTCATGGGCCAGCAAAGACATTCAAAATCTCTACAAACAAATTTTGTGGGACCATTCGACCTCGACGGACGCGCGTCGTCATAAAATCAACCCTGGTTTACTGTACACGCCGAAGAAAGCCGGTGGAGTTGGGCTTGCCTCGGTGGAGGTGGCCATCAAAACGCAACGGACCAAACACGCGCTGCGCTGGCTAACCCAACCGCACGACACGTATTTAAATGCTTGGCGGTCCTGGGCGTACCTAGGCGGATCTACCGGTTCGGGTATGGTCATGCATACATGGCTGCGTATCCGGGAACAGCTTTTTCGCATCAGCAGGTCTTCGCCGGCTTTCGTGGCTAAAGATCTAGACTTTCTTCTTGAGCCGTCGGCGGCGCACGCTGGTCAACGTCGGGCTCGGACATCGTCTTTCCTGGATTCCCTCGTACTACAAGCGGTCAGTCGCTGGATAGGGCGTGGCTGGGAACTACACTTTTCCACTTCGTTACCTGACGAAGGCGCTCCTCCTGAGGGTTCTGATTATCAACTACGCGCGGTGCGTCAATTTTGGGGGACGTTTGGCTAGTCCGGCAATCCGTAGATCCGGGATGCAAAAGGTGCGAAGTTGTTGCACTCGAAGTTCAATCAAATTGCCGCATGCTCTATCGCGGACCTGCACATTTGGAGGACGGGCCCGACCACCTGTGTTTTCACCATCCCGCCCTCGCGGCCAGAGGGAGTCACGTAGCCCCAGCCTAAGCTTCGCCGGTGGGCGACAGCAATTTTATTGGCGTCTCCGTTGTGTACGGTTGGATCAAAATTGGGCGTGGCGTCAGCATTATCTCTTCGGCATCCCCCGCCATTTCGTTATGAATATGACTGGGTCACTGTGAGTCGGGGTTGCGTCGTGGGAGCTCGCCGGAATTCACTTGTAGAGGGAGACGGTACAGTGCGGTTACGACAGGGCTCTAATGGGCTGCATTGGTTGTTTCAAGAAGGCCTACCCGAGCTCCACACGGCGTCGGACGGTGACAGCCAGAGATGGGCTACGCACATCAGGCAGCACGGCGTGGTCTTTTATGCTCACCCAAGTCACCACCACTTTGTGTGGGGAGTTCTCGAAACGGTTTCTAATGGAGCTCTCCGTCAGGCTATTTTGCACCAGGCTTTTTCGCTGCACAAACACCGACTAACTCGACCTTTACTACCCTTATTGGAGAGGCTGGATGCAGTCTATCGAGAGGATTTGTGGCAACGGGCGGCGGCGCATCAGCAACCATCCCAACTTTAGAAACATGACAACGGACTCTTCGACTATCAAGTTTGGACGGCGTATCGAGTCGCCACCAAGCAGCTTAATTTTTTCCATGCCGGGCGGGCTACCGACCCCAGCTGCCGGGCCCTGTCTGCGTGTCACGGGATGCCCGAAACGTCGAGGCACGTTTTTTGGGATTGTCAGAAGGCGCGGGCGTGTTGGGCTAAGTTCATCAGCCATTGGATTGGCGCTTCTGTGTCGAGTGCAGTAGTAGATAGATGTCTCAGCAACTGTGCGAATCGCCAGGCCCCGGCGATTCCGGCGTTTCAGCGGTCTCGGCTGCTCGAGCGGTTTCAAGATGATGCCGCAGCGGGCGAAACGGTGTGGCGACGGATTTGGTTTTTGATGTGTTCCATTTGCATTACGCATTTATGGAGCGAGCGCAACGATGCAGTGTTTAGAGGCGTGCAGTCTACGACGGCTCAAAGTGTCGTCCATTTCTGGACTGCCGGCGTCCATCAATTAACGGCCTTGGCTATGCGTGAGCATAGAGGGGCGTCGACAGTTCTTCAAGGGGCTCGATTACATGCCTCCCTTGAACTTTTTACTCTTGATGCTAGCGGGGTTTCGCTACCACTAGAGGGGTGCCTTGAACCACCGCCGCGACCGGCGCTGTATTCTCAGCTTAGAAGATTACAGACTTCTAGCGTATAACCATCCTGTGTAATAGATAGTCATGAGTCTCTCTCTCTCCATTTCACTCGCCATGATTTTGACCGTGTCTTCCACACGTCTTGTATACAGTATACCATCGCATACTAGACCATTTGTTCTTCTCTCTCTCTCTTTCTCATTTCGATAGCGTCAGCTTCTCACCACCTGTCATTGATTCCCGCGCGCCTTGTCCACTGCCTGCGACACTGGCTACCTATGAATCTGCCTTTTACCGATCAGAAAACTGAGGTCCACTCGTATCATTTTTGATGGGTGCTACAAAATCAGGTCACGCTTCGACAAGCGTCTGGACGGGCTAACGGAGTATCAAGTCTGGACATGCTATCGTATCGCGACAAAGCAGCTAAATCTATACCATGCCGGTCGCACGCTGGACAACAGTTGTCGTACGGTGCTGCACTGCCGGGGACGCAAAGAGACAGCGGCGCACATTTTCTGGGAGTGCCCAATCGCGCAAGCGTGTTGGTGTCACTTGATAGGACACTGGACCGGTGGGGGTGCGACGAACGCAGTTCTTTCCACCTTCTTTCAGCACTGCGCCAATCGCAAAGCCCCGCCCATTCCACGTCAGCTGAGTTTGCGGTTGCAATGCCGTTTTCAAGATGACTCTGACGCCGCAGCAACAGAATTCGAACGGATCTGGTTCATATTAAGCTCCATCTGCCAAGAACATTTGTGGACCGAGCGGAACTCGGCGGTCTTTAGAGGAGCCGTGACTACTCCATCCGCAAGTGTCCAAATGTACTGGACACGCGGTGTTCGCCAGCTACGGGCAATTGCAATACGCGAGCACCGAGCCGCGGCTACGGCCGTACGAGGGGCCCGACTTCATGCCTGTCTTGAACTTCTGATTCAAGAGCCCCGTGGACACCCGCCCTACGCGGGTGTCAGCCACGATCCGCTGCCGCGACCGGCGCTCATATCCTGGCTCAGGATTTTTCAGACCTCTTGTCCACATTAAATATGTCAATAGATGATCATGAAACTCCTCCTTCGACAAGCGTCTGGACTTTCGATGTGCGAGAAGGTCACCCGCATGTATGAGACGTTTGCTGCAAGGGCGTCATCCGGCCATCTGTAGCCACCCTCTAAGGGGACCATCGGTCTCAGTGACCCTTCTTTTGCGTATGACATAGAACGGATCTTCTGCAACTCGCAATTGCTCTTGCTTGCATATGGGTCTGAGAGAGCTTTTCCATCACACTCGGCGTCTCCGAAGAAGTGGGTTCTCGCAACCATCGCAGTAATTAGTCAACACGTTCTTGTCTCGGACCGGTTTGTCGTACAAGCCTGCGCCTCTTCCGCGCATTATCTCAATGTTGTTGCCCAATGCTAAGTGTCTTCTTGTTCTGTTGCTCTCTGTCGCTCGTGCCTCTCCGTTCGCATCTCGACCGGCTGTACCTCGCTTATCTTGCTGGCTGCCCTTGCTCGCCTTACGAGCGTCAGTTGGTGGTCATGTGGCTGGAAGAAACCATAGAGGTAGAAAGTACAGCCGTCGCGTATTGCCGTGATCCAAAGGGGATGCTCTGACTGAACGTACGCAGACGGCAGGACCTTTTTTCCTCCGAGCCACTCCCATTCTGAGAGTGACAAAAGTGTTTGTCTGAGCCTACTGATTACGCCCGTGTGCATTGAGTGGCTTGTGCGCGATGGGTAGCATTAATTGACGCGTAAGACGGCCGGTATCGCAGAGTCTAGGTTCGGTTCGATTTACACAGCACTGCGGTGTTCGGTCTCTGGTATGGATCAGTAAGGAGACCTGTCGTTAGTGCTGCCAGATTACACAGCGATCAGATTTGCTTTGTGCTATAAGCTGGCCGACAAATTTGATGGCTCGCACGCAGAGACGAAGAAGTTCGCGACTTCCTTCACTCCATTCTGCAAAGTGCTGAGTGGTCGCCATGCGCCTCAAGTATCATGTGGTCACAGCTTGTATCATCGTTTTGCTGACGTGCGCCGCAGCAACCACTGGTGGCATTAATCGAACCTACGACCCTGCGATCAATTCGGTCACTGTCTCGTCTCGTCAAGAGAATAATTCGTCCGCCGCACCGAGCTTTCTGACGCTACACGGTCCTGCCCCTGCCGTCAAAGTGATCGCCCACGGTCCCTTAATCGACGAGAAGAGAGGCTTCATTGACGCACCTGCAGTTGCAGAGAAAGTAGCTGGCGTAGCGCTCTCGGCTGCGGAACATCTACACCCACCGAAACCTCTCGCGCTGCTTCCTGTGCCAAAAAACATTGATGATAAATCGGCCGCCTGTAAGAAGGTTGCCGAGTGGATCAAGAAGGCCGATGCACACCATGCAGCAACTGGTAAATTCCCCGACACCGTTGTACTAAACACCCTGCTGGAAATGGTGAAAGGGAAAGCAGATCAACTGGCACGGTATCTCAGGCCTCGTGCTTACGAGGAAGTGGGAATGGATGCTCGCATCTCCGCTCTACTATCAGCGCTAGCTGCTAGACTTTCCGAGGCCGAGATGAATCCAATATGGTACGCTGAGGGTAGACGTCCTGAAGATGTCTTGAAAGAGCTGTCGATTTCGCCGGAGAGCATGCTCTCACATGATGACGATGGAGTGTTGAAGGATAAGAACACTTTTGACAAGCTCGCGCAGTGGTTGTTATACGAATACATGACGTATGGTGACGACGCACACAAATCCGCGGTTGAGGACTTGACGAAGTTGAAAAGAACTGACCAAGAGGCGTTCTATCTGGTTACAAGGATTGAGCTGCCGGAAGGCATGACTGCTGACGGGTTACATAAGTGGTTCTACATGAAGTATGTGGGAGTGCGGTATGAGATGTCTCAATTCTGGCTAGCGTCCGGTAAGACGCCGACGGATGCCATGAGTTTGATGGCCACCCGGTGTCATGGGAGATCGTCAGACCGATACAGACTAAGTTACGTGGACTTAGCTGAGGAAGATAAGGAATGGTACACATTTTGTGACGAGTTCAAGGACCGCTCGATCATTTTCTCTAGCGACGACAAGAAGGTTGAGCAGCGCAAAGATTTGGCGAAAGCTATTACTGCGAGTCCAGAGAAGGACGAAGAGGCTGCGAATCTGAAGGAGGAAACTGTGGACTTGCTAATGAAAGACAAAGCGGTGGACATGATGATGAAGATGTATCCACTGTCGAAGATGTCAAAGGAAGACGCTCTACGTCAGCTGCTGGAGAATGAGGCTCTAGCCATGAAAGTGTGGCACAGAGCTCTGGCTGATATTGTAAAAAAATTACCATCTGATGACGCGGCGTTTTTTCTCGAATCCCTTCGAGGTATTCCGCGTTATGAGTCTGGCGCTGTCACGATGCAGCAACACTTACTGAACGGAGCTTCCGAGGAGAGAGAGAAGGCGGCATTTCAGCAGAGAGAGCAGGCGATATTTGATCTGTGGCTCGAATCAGACGTGAAGCCCGAAAGCGTGTACGATATAATGCCGTTCGCGTTGGAGAAGCAGTATGATCTAGCGGTTGAGCTGCCAAAAGGTACGTTTCATGACCGTGGCACTAACTTTAAGCAGTTGCTGAAATTCATCTCACAGTTCCGTCGCAAGTCCAAGTTTGATGACAAGGAAGTGGCTCGCATGCTGGAGGAGAAAGGTTGGACTCCGGAAGAGCTGGACGGTCTGTCGAGAGGAATAGAGGAGGATCCGGAATGGAAGAATCTTGCTGATCTACTAGCCAAACCGTTTGAAGCAAACAGGTAGAAAAAGCGACAGTAGGTCAGATTTCCAGATAAACATATAATCTCAGCTCTTTGTTGCACAGACTTTCCACTTTGCAGTCGGAACAAAGCACATTGCATCTACACTGGCACGACACCGAGCATGCACAAACGCCCTTTTAATTAATCTTATCTGTCGTCGATCGACATGTCAGATCCTTGGCCAGAAATCTGCTGCACCGCATTTCACATCATAAGCCAACAAACTCACAGCGTTTGACCGTCACAGGTCAATCTTGCTCTGCATCGGTTTCTAGCCTATCAGGATGTGATCTGCAAAAGTATCGTGGCGCCATAACTTGCCACATGCATGGTGCACACCAAGCAAAAACTAAGATTCGATGCGCCAGAAAGTTGGCATTGTGCAGAGGTCATGTTCACGCTCGGATGCATTTGAGCGCACCTTTTCAATCGTCCACTCGAGCAAACAGCGTTGTACTTCATGATCCAGAGTCTGATGACGAGCAGTAGCTCGCGTCTGCGGCATAAATACATCAAGGCACTCTGCGTCGGTTCACTTAGCATAAACGATTGACGTGCGAGGGCCGTACGCGTGACTCGGATTTCTGCTGGCGCACAAATGATCTCGCGGTGACATCCCAGTTGCAGTGCCCAATGTCACATCTTCGTTCTCGTTTTCATCTTGGGTCGTCTTGTGCTAGGGCCTCGTCGCTACTCGTGCTAAGACACGTAGCACGGTCGAGTGATATCAGATCCATCAAAGTGCTCTGCTGCGGTACTACTGTAACCTCTGACGCATCAAACTCTTGGGCGCCTCCAACAGTGCATGCAGTCCGTCGAAAGTGTCAAGCACATAGCTGAAACGAAGAACGTACAGCTACACCCGAAATAGCCGTAGGTTAGTTCGTGTAGGCCATTATTGGGTTCACTCCGTAAAATTTGCCTTCTTCCACAGCTTTTGCTTCATTTCTCAATGCACGAATAATCTGCTGACTCGGCCACGTGCGCAAGATAAACGCGTAGTGCTGACGTTCTTACGATTGCCGATCCTTTTGACGCGCTTTGCACACCGACGCGGATTGCTCGATTATGATTGAGTCCAAGCTGTACACAGACGCAGCTTGGGCAGGAGATTGCGATATAACAACTCGGTCACTGTTTCTCTAGCCATCAAAAATGATCACACATGAGTGACAATGTGGATGAGCATAAAACCACCAAAATGTCCACGAACCTCCTGTATGTCGTGGCGACGATTTACCGTATCAAGACGGTCTACAACCAGTCGTGGCAGTAGACCTGGGTAATATTCTTGAGGCAAAAAAACTTAACGAGTATCTGGATATGAGAAACTTAGAGCGTCATGTCCGCTTGTTTCCACGGTCCACGGTTCACAACATTAAGCTAGAAATGGGTACGAAGTGCCAACTAATTCATCATATCACTCTCTCTTTGTCCTTGCCTAAACGCGCCTTCGCAGCCATAATTGCCGCCAATCCAATGCCTCGCGCGAACAGAACAACTAACGGTGACAAGAGTCATCAGTTGATCATTGGAGAGAGAGAGGGCACTGGGCAGAAGCCTTCCTCATATTCGTATTCATGGAAACGACAACAGTCTGTTGATCGTGGTACTTTCCTTGTCGTGACATCGACGGGCTCGGTCCCATTCTTCAGGTTCTTGTGTTGGCGTTTTATAGATTGAAGCCATCGTTGCGAGGTGCTGTTGGTACAACACGATGCGCATCAGGCAATCAACTCAGCTCAAGATTCGCAAATTGATGCCCTGTGATCTAGACCGTCTGGACGAACCTACAACAGACGCATATAGGGTAGATGCTACCGATCCAAGCCGCGCACTTGGTGCATGCACTTCGCTGCTTGCCCATCAATTCTCTCGCAGTGGTAAGGGTCATGCGATGATGAGGTGCAGTGAAAGACGAAAGACGGAGGCATCGGTCAAAATGCGCACGGCTACACCAAGTTTGTTGTCAAGCTTGACCAACATGTTGGCGGTAAGTCACGGAAAACAAGTTGTGTCCTCGCAAAAGTGTAGAAGGAAGCTGTAAATTACGTGTGTGTAATATCGAGATCCAGCACTTCACCATAATCGCATATTTGCGTGCTTTACATTCATGTGTCCGGCATACATGATATTGCTGAGCTCCTCAAGCACAAACCGTCGACGCCTCCAGCTTGTCCATTCGGCACCTGATCGAGACGTCGGCAATGTGGCTATCCGCACACTAGTCAAGCAACTTACACTGCTTGAGGTCGCGTCAGTCCCAAAACATCGTTTCTGCTTCTTCATTGCATCATAGCACAAATGATGCCTTGAGGCTTGCTACGAAAGCTTGCAGCCAACCTGGCCCGACACCAGCAGGTGCCTCTAGACGGTCCGCGTAGCTGGCAAATTGGCACATTCGAGCCGTATTATAACAGCCAGCAGTCAGCATGTAAGCCAGTAAACTTATCTTTATAGATACCGAGCAAACACATCATGACAGACAACTTCGACAAAACACAGCGGGTGCATGGGTAACTGATCCGGTGCTGATCTTTGGAAGCACACAACGACTTTGTAGTCAGCTCTAGTAGTTATGACCAAGAGAAAAGAGATCGTGACCTTTTCCAATAGGAAAGATGACTTTGCGAACGGAAAATGCCAGATCGAAATGTTCCAGTAGTGACGAATACGTCGTACATCACTTTCACAATGTGCTTACACGCAGAAATCTTCACATCTAAGTCCAGACTGCTTCACATCATCAAACGGAGCCTGAGCAATCATGATCGCATCCGTATTTGCACCGTCCATGCCGCACTCTGATCAAACGTAACGCGCTACGTACGCGATAACTTCTGCGAGAAAACATACACCAAGGCCAACTTCCGTTTGATTAACCACCAAAACCACTTCTTTTTCTATCGGTGTAACGGGGTAACACGTCGACTGGTAGTCGACGATAGGTGTGGTACACACAAGGGATGGGATTCCCTTTAAAGTAATATTAGAACACAAGTATCAATTGTTGAAAACTGATGTCTGTCAACCATTGATTACGAGATTTTTGAATAGGTTTATTCAGGACATAAGTGAGTAGGTTATTTACTTTGTTCTACGGTGTTCTTTTAGGTGAAAAGAAGAAATAAAATTCAGTTCCCATTTTGATCAACAAAAGACACGTGCCTCTCTGAGGCGTCTTGCGATCGTAAGGAAGTAGCAGCGCCTTGTTAAGGCAGCTACTCCTTGTGCACTTAGTGCGTTTGATTCTTTGAATCGTTTGGTCCCCCTGGAACAGAGACCGTTAGCTCTTTGAGCTTGTTTACTTTATTGGTCGGGTTCTTTGAACCAACCCTAAGCTCTCGGAGCTGTTGACTCTTTGAGTCGGGTTCGTAGAACCAAAGTTGCTCGTAAGAGCGTTAAGTCTTCCTATGACTTAAGGAGCTGTGTAGCTCCGCTACACTTGGTAGCACTAGTAGTCAATCTACACCTGGGTTGGTAACGACTGATCCTCTGTGAGGATGGAGCAATCAACACACCTCTCTGAGGTTCAAAAGGTTGCGCTTGAGAAGCTGACTGTAGCCGTAGGACCTTAGTATGTGGAGTTCCTAGCTGCACAAGGTCCCGATGTGCTCAATGCACGAGTCGAGGCCTTTATGCAGTATGAAACGGCCCTGTTGGGCCAGGTTCAAAACCAAGTAGCGTCGGCTATGCCAACACGCTACGTGGCGATGCCACCAGAAGAGGCTAAGCCTCGTCCCCTTCGGGTGGACGTTAAACACTACTCCGGAAGGGAGGGGGAAAACCTGACCCTCTGGATCCGTGAGATTGAGTGGCCATGAGCTCTGGCCTTACTCACTGGAGTATCAGCGGGTCTATCTAGCCATCTCCAAGCTCGATGGAAGAGATAGAGAATGGGCTCTGACGTGTGGCACGTCAGTCGACTTGGCGTTTCCCACATGGGATTCGCTCAAGTTAGACCTATTGCGAGTTTTATCGCCGCCTAACCAGGCCTATCGCGTGCGCTCACGCTTTGTGTCTATCCGTCAGGGTAAGAATGAGCTAACGGGCTATGTCCAGGAGTTGAGAACTCTGATGTCTGCTATGCAGTCTGACCCTCTCCCTGAGACAGTCTATGTGACTGTCTTCATGGAAGGTCTCTGTAATGGCGTTGCCAGGACCGAGGTGTTTCGGTTCCATCCCTCTACTTTTGAGGAGGCTGTTAGTATCGCCCAAAATGCTGAGCACAACTTCAAGTCGGCCAGACTTGGTTGGAATGGGTACAACCCAAGCTTTGCGAGGGCAACCTCGGCGAGCACCTCGGCTTACTGTAAGTTAGAACCGATGGATCTCAGCCATGCTGAAGATGAAGGTGAAGCGGAGCTTCATGTTGCCGAGCAACGCCAAAAGTGAAACGCTGTTATATGTGCGGAAGCACTAAACACTTGCGTCCCACTTGTCATTTGCGTAAGCAACAACCGACTACTATGGGATGAAAACCCAGCCACAACCAGAAACCTGGTATGGCACGGGGAAACGTCGACACCCAGTAGGCGCGGGGCGCCCTACTGGGGTAGAACTGAGTTCTGTTGCTTCTCTACGAGGTAGAGTGAAACAGGGCTTAGCCCCATCGAGCTATGTGCCCACCAGCACAGAGCGTGGATACATGCCTGGCTTGTTAGTCGCTGAGGCGATAGTTAAAGGCTTTAAGAAGAATTTGTAGATCCTAATCGACTCCGGAGCATCATGAAATTATGCTCGACGTCGTTCCCTTGAGGTAAGTCAGCGATACGCTGAAGCGCTCAAAGCGCATGAGGGTGATTCAATCACCGTTCGTTTAGCGACGGGTAGTCGCGTTACTGTGCCTAAAGTTCCGTTGAACTTGGGCGTGAGGTTTTTGGACTTTGACAGCATTGAAAGCTGTCTTGTCCTCGATTTGTATTCGAGATTCGATCGCATCCTGGGTATGGCTTGGCTTGAACGCCGTGAGCCATGGATTGATTGGAGGTCTAAGACCTTAGGCGCCACGCGCAATGTTTCTAGCGAAGATTTGGAGAGTTATGAACCCACCTTTGATAGGCAACAAAAGCGCTATTGGCGCGAGCCATTGACGGAAGATGTCAATGTGCTGGACATTGGTATGTCAGAGTTAATTAACTCCAATGTCCATGACATCCATTTTGAGCGGAGCTCTTTCACCGTATGTGAGGAAAGTTATACTCCGTTGAGTGATACTCGTTGTGATACTGAGTCACTGCATGCTGCAGGAATGGTTGGCCTAGGGCCGAGACATCAAGAATGTAATTCCTCTGATGTGAGTGGGGTGGCACGTAAAATCCCACCGAGTGAGGGCGGCCGAGGTGGCACCTCACTGAATCTCGGTAATGACATTGATGGCGAGAAGTCAGAGTGATCAGGGCTAGGCCCGAATGCTGTACGTGAAGTGGTCCGTGTAAATCCACTGGGTGAAGTGTTTGAGTTACGTAACACTTCACCAGATGTCGTTCAAGACATGAGCTCTCGTCTAGAGCATGCTAAGACAAATAGCAACCACGGGGACCCGACTGTCCCGGCCTCTAGGAGGCGTACGGTTTCTGTGAGGAAACGATTCCAGCGTAAGGTGGCCACTGTGAAGCGCCCAACGTCTAAGAAGTCACGAAGTGATAATAGTAATAATACACTATATACACTTGTCAATGGGTTGACTGGCCAGATCGATGGCAATATTAGTCTTGAGACTCTTCCACCTTTGGACACTCTCTTTGAACTAGACGAAATGTCTGACGGCGAATTTAGCCAAGCCTTACAGGCAGGAGAATTATCCGAGTTAGTGGTCATTCGACCAGATATTGAGTTGAACTCATCCTCGTTATTGGACGAGTCTGTCCTTGAGGACACAAAGGCGGCATTGGATGCCCGTAGTGGATCTTCGATCCTTAAGGATCCTCTTGATCCGTTCTATCCTTTGGTAAAGGAGTTTCAGGACGTGGTGTGTCACAACCCACCGTCCGTCTTACCTCCCTATAGAGGTGTACGTCATGAAATTGACTTGGTTCCTGGAACTAAATACTGCGTAACACGGCAGTGGCCTTTACCGAAGGAACAGTGCGACGTCATTAAAGACTTCTTTCGTGCAAAGCACGCAGCGGACATGGTTCGTGAAAGCAAATCTCCTCATTCCACGCCCACATTTTGTGTTCGAAAGCCCAATGGAAAGTGGCGCATTGTTCATGCTTACAATAAGCTTAATGCGTCCACCATCCCGGCTCAGACACTAATTCCGAGGAAGGATGTTCTTCAGAACAATATGGTGGGATGTACAATGTACAGTGCGCTCGACTTAGTCGATGTTTATTACCAACTGCTTATGCGAGAGAGCAATTTTCCGCTGACAGCGGTCAGCACTCCGATCGGTATGCCTTGGGAGTGGCTTCTTATGCCAGAATGGTTATCAAATGCCCGACTACATTCAATCTTCTTGTGACACAATTGTTCAGATCTCACCTAGGTTATGCACAGACGTACTTTCATGACATCTTTGTCCATAGTCGTGCTATAAACGGTCGGTCGGATGAGGACAATCACACTTACCATTTACGAGCGGTGATCGAGTGCATGCGCACGATTAAGCTGTACGCCAACGCGTCTAAGTGAATATTTGGTACAGAAAATATTGCCTTTTTAGGGTGCTTTATTGGTAAGCGAGGCCTTAAAGCGGATACCGCTAAGGTAAAACCCATAGTTGATTGGCCGGCTTTGAAGAACTAAAAGGACTTACGTAAGTTGCTTGGCCTTGCCAATTACTTGCACAAGTACAGTGCAAATTACGCAGATATGTCTCGGCCATTATCCAATTTCCTTAAGAAGGATGTGGAATGTTGCTGGACGAGCACCGAGCATGATGCTTGTCAAGAAGTAAAGGATAGTCTCCTTCATGCGCCAATCTTGGCTTTGCCTGATCTTGATCGATCTTTCAGTGTCGTCTGTGACGCATCTGACTTTGCCATAGGCAGCGCTCTGTTACAGACAGATTCTGATGGACGGGAACGCGTCATTGCGCTTGAGTCCCGGCAGCTGCAGAAAAGAACTATCCTGATCATGACAAAGAGCTGCTTTCAATGAAGTATGCTCTCGTCAAATTCAGAGTTCATCTTCTTGGCTCTAAGCCGTTTATGATCTATACAGATCATGCGTCACTGCGCACTGCGACCCAGTCGCCACATCTCTCTCAGAAAATGGCTCGTTGGCTCTCATTCTTTGCGGAATATAACTTCGAGGTGAAGTATAAGCCGGGCAGGCAGAATGCTTTGGCTGTTGCGTTGACACGCAGACCTTACTATGAGCTTGCTCATGTAACGACTCTGTCGTCGTCGGTCACTGATCTAATCCGTACGGCGTATGCCAAGGATAAACATTGTGTAGCTCTGCTACGTGCTCTAGGGAGCGAAGCGTTTAAGGACTTAGACATAGACTTGTCGGCACGATTACGTGCGAGGCTACATCGATATTCCATCGATCAGAACCTGTAGTTCTATAGCACGGATGTGGAGGATACTCCTCGCATTGTTGTTCCTCATGATGAGGAGCTGAAGTATCGAAACCTCTGTGAGGTACATGATACCGCGTTGAGTGGTCATCTCGGTCGTGAGAAGACATATAGCTCGGTAGGCCAACATTATTGGTGGCCCAAACTATACAAATGGGTGAGCACATATGTGCGTACGTGTGAAACGTGTCAACGGGTGAAACCATCACCTCACGCGGCCGCGCCGCTGGCTAGTTTGCCTGTACCTAAGGGGTGTTGGGAGTCCATCAGCATGGACTTCCTGTTCGGTTTACCGAAACATTCGTACGTCAATACGGGTATGGTGACCTTGGCTGAAAGCTTGAGCAAGATGGCTCATTTAGCGGTGGTGCCGGAAACCATTGATGGTGAGGGTACAGCTACGCTATTTATCGATCGCTTGTTTCGACAACACGGTTTGTCTTTGGCAATTGTCTCTGATAGAGATCCTCGCTTCACTAGGAAGTTTTGGAAATCCGTCTACAAGATGCTCGGCACACGTTCGGACATGTCCACAGCGGATCATCCGCAGACCCATGGTCAAACCGAGCGAGTGAATCGCATCATCGGTGACATCTTGTGCAGTGTTTGCGCTGAAACGCCAAAGAGTTGGATTTCGATGCTCCCTCTCGTTGGGTTTGCGTTGAATAACGCCGTGCATGCCTCCACCGGATACACACCATTTTATGTGAATGATCTCACACACACCCTCGCGTTCTATTAACGCTACCATCACGTGGTTCAGGGCTTGGTGGGGGAGGAGTTGCCGATTGACTTGATGATATCAGCCCTGCTACTGTTCATAAACAGGTAAGCAAGTTTCGCGCAACGTGATTGAATGTCTCACGACATGTGCGTGACGCACTGGCTGATAGCCAAGGCAAGCGTAAGGAACAAGATGATGATAAAGGCAGATGTTGTATTGAACGTTATAAAGTCGGAGACCAAGCTCTCCTCAATGCTAAAAACCTACTTACAAATGTAGTGTCTGCTGTCTTCAAGATAAAGTTGCGCCCGCGCTTCATTGAACCATTCACGGTCGTCGCCAAGAAGGGACTTGCGTATACGCTCAACCTTCCGCTCAAAACTGCGCACACACTCCGTGTTCTACGTTGGTTTTCTTAAGCCGTATCAGGTCCGTACCACATGAACTTGGAGGCGCTTGCGCCGGGTAGGTTGGCCATTCCATCGGTTACGGAATCCGTATCAGGAGGTCAAGCTGAGCCTCCATCCGGGCTTGGCCCAACTCCAACGCCTGGACACGGGCTCGCATCGCGTCAAACGCACTCTGGGTCTTACCCAATGTCTAACGGAGACTACTCAGCTCGAGAAGCATCTTCTCATTCTCCTCCTTCGGTATACCGACCACCTCCGACGCTGCTCGAGGAGCAAGAGAATCGCCAGGTACATGTGGAGGGACTCTTGAAACGACGTCGTCATCAGGGTCAATACCAGTATCTGGTAAAGCGGCGAGGGTACCCGGAGTCGGAGAACTCGTGGGAGTTTAAGACACCCCTTTGGCAGGATTGCCCATACGCCGTTGATGTTTTTGAACATCGTGGAAGGGGTCATCTCTCGACCGAGAGCGCTTCTCACCAATAGTGGTGGAGGCAGGTATGTAGTTGAATACCGCTTGACCAACATCCACATCAATCGGCACAGCCGGGGCATAGCGTGTGCAAGTTCGCAACTAGCCTCTGGCCTTAAGCTTGGCGTAATCATACCGAAGCTTTCATTCTAGACGAACATCCGCCACATCGACACTTACTCTGAGAGCTAACACGCTGCTGAGGTGTCGTTTCCGATGCACCCAGCGAACAAAAGCGTTGTCTTCTTCCTCCTGAGATTCGCCTGCGAATAAGACCATGGGTATACTCTTCATCGGTGGAACCGGTGCACCCCGTGCTTTCGTGTCAAGTCGCAACTTGTGGTGACTTGAAGTCGTCAAGTGGGGTTGCAGGTACCTCTCACGAAGTGCCTATCGACTCGCCACCTCATCAGAAGATGTAGGCTCAGCGCCAATGGCCCACGTTGCCAAAGAACGACCTGTCGTTTGGCGTATACGCTCTTACACATTGAGAGGTGTGAACAGATAGCCACGACGACCCTCACGGGTTGCAGCAAGCTGCATACGGCGCTGAGCGCTTTCCTTTTGTTGGATAGCCAACTGTTGTTGCTCATCGAGCGGATTAGTAATGATCGCATAGCCCACGATAAGTGTTTGATGCGGCGCCGATGGCGCGTTGGCTTCGCCACGCTCCGCAAATGTGTTTGGTGCAATATGAGGCGCTGCCTCTTGCACTGGTGTGTCGGACATTGTCCTCTAGTCACCATGGATATCGGTATCGCTACCATAATCCACATCCACATCGATACCGAGGTAAGACGAGAGAGTCGAGGACTCATGGAGTAGCGATGCCATGGTGTTTTGTGTTTTGCCAACCGTAAGGTTGAAGCGCACACACACCGTCCTCTTCGAGGAAAGATTTCGACTGACGTTTTGTGGAAACGTCAGTATGGTGGGGGGAGGGGGTAACGTGGTTACACGTCGACTGGTAGTCGACGATAGGTGTGGTACACACAAGGGATGGGATTCCCTTTAAAGTAATATTAGAACACAAGTATCAATTGTTGAAAACTGATGTCTGTCAACCATTGATTACGAGATTTTTTAATAGGTTTATTCAGGACATAAGTGAGTAGGTTATTTACTTTGTTCTACGGTGTTCTTTTAGGTGAAAAGAAGAAATAAAATTCAGTTCCCATTTTGATCAACAAAAGACACGTGCCTCTCTGAGGCGTCTTGCGATCGTAAGGAAGTAGCAGCGCCTTGTTAAGGCAGCTACTCCTTGTGCACTTAGTGCGTTTGATTCTTTGAATCGTTTGGTCCCCCTGGAACAGAGACCGTTAGCTCTTTGAGCTTGTTTACTTTATTGGTCGGGTTCTTTGAACCAACCCTTAGCTCTTGGAGCTGTTGACTCTTTGAGTCGGGTTCGTAAAACCAAAGTTGCTCGTAAGAGCGTTAAGTCTTCCTCTGACTTCAGGAGCTGTGTAGCTCCGCTACAATAGGAATGATCATAGCGACACGATACGGTCGACAATCTCTTCCGTCCAGACATGCGTCGTGTTGTCCACATCAATACCCACTACAACGAACGCTTCAGCCCGTATACGTCGCGTCCAACGCCACTTTGCTTGCCATCCGTCACGGCCAATGCGCTTTTCATATCTGCGACTTCCATGAGATTTACGTCTTCGACAAAGCGCTATGGCTAATCAATTGACCACATTTAACGGTCTACCCGCAATGCGGGTTCATCCCGAGCTGCTTTAGATGCACAACCAACCTGGCTTCAAATTCGTCGCTATGCTTCGCGGACAAATAATCAGCAAATAAACACAGATCAGCACGTGTTGCAAACTTGAGAGATATCACACTTTCTATAGCCTTGTCCAGATCAGCACCTTCGAACAGAGCGTTGCATCCCAGCTCCAGTAACAAGCGCTTTGCAGTCTTTGACGACATCTCCATCAACAGTCCACCGGCGCTCGTCAAATCCGTAAACGTCCAGATATCATGGCTACCGGTCAACGTTCCACCAACCACTGCCGACTTGTCATGTGGAGTCGACGCTACCAATTGACCCATCCGGCGGCATGCCAACACCTCATTCAAGTTTGGCCAGAGCAGGTAGATGCGCCTCAGCAGCTGATTTGTGTTTGACCACTGCTGTGCATCGCGCTATGAAACAAGACCGAGTGTCAGGTTATCATGCACAGCAAAAAATTCCAATGCGTTCAATTCTCACAGACGCCCACTCTCTTTATGCAGACCACAATGCTGTGGTCGCACGGTGACGCAGACAGCTACTAGCCGGTGAAACGTCCATACAGCCAGCAGCAAACGCACTTTCCCTAACCTTTAAGCAGCACTTGGCGCTCTCTAATGACGCAACAACAGCCGCCAAAACTCGAGTACGAGTCACGAGTGCTGCGCGAAACTCTTCTGCGGCGCCCAACAAACCGCAGGCGTTCATCTCGAGACGATTCCTTGCTGCAACGTGCGCAGTCCTATTGCTAGTCGGTTCGTCGACTAATCCATCAGCCACAGCAAAGCGCTCGTCGAGTGCGCTTCGATTATTGGCCGTCGGTGGATGGAGTCGACTGGACAAACGTCTCGTTGCGAAGCTGTGCTCGCAATCGTAGTAGTGGCGTGTGGAAGACGGTCGGGCGGCGCAACGGAGTCGCGTAGCGGACCGCGTGGGAGAGGAGACGGGTCATACGGAGCAGCGGCTCGAGGGGTCGGGTACGTGCTGGACGCACGTGCGACATAAGAGAGAGCAAAACGTCGCGAGGGCACGAGACGACACTGGAAGTTTGTATGGGCGGCAGACGGGCGTCTCGTTCGAGCGGAAGGATGTGTATGTTGCACGAGGCATTGGCCGTCAGCCAATCAGAAGCGCGTGCGAGGGGATGCCTTGTCGCGTTGGCCACGACGCTCGTGGTAAGTGCGAATTGAAGCCTTTTGGATTTTCGCTTGCGCTTCGATTTTCAGGTGGTCCACAGATTGTTACACGCGTACCACACCATTAACCATTCGAGCAGCTCTCACTGTTCATCCTGTTCCGACATAGCGATCGCTTCTCAAGAGATGAGAATGGCTCTTAGATGACTTCAGTTGCTGTTCAAGGCGATGCAATACCGCTCAAGATGTGGCCGCGCTCGTGAAATATTCCAAGTCAGTTAGTAGCTTCTTCTGTATGCGCAGGGAGACGTCATGGACGCGTTCTTAGTATCCGTATAAATGACTCAGTGCTACTTTGATGTCGTTTTTGTAGCGACAACAATCGCAGGCAAAGAAAGTGAGAGCATATGCAGCAGCTGGCGCGATCAATTACAAACGGAACTTGGGAATGAGTGGCTGAAAGCGTCCGCATTGCAGCTCTTGGACTAGTCTAGATGAGGTACGCCAAGACTATTGCAGCAGATCGATGTCTACAGACACATCGCCTTCTGTGGGAGAGGCTGAGATTATTAATCGATTATTGGGGAGAGGTCATTGCGCTTTTGGGCACTTCGGAGTGCTAAGTCCGCGGCAGGAAAAGCTCTGGATGAAAATTGTGCATCTGCATCCGCTGGTAGAAGGATTGACAGTTGACGACCCGCAAAGCTAACAAAGCATATGAAGCCTCACTACGCTGTCGTCACGCATGGCTAAGCATGGTGCTGGAGAAGATAGGTGGCGGATGCAAGTAAGCTAATGCTAGCGACAGACGAAGCGGGTTTTTATGTGCCTTCGCGCTTGTGTGTGGAGCTTGAGAAGAACTTTGCTGTTTATCTGTTGCTGGGCGCATGTAAATCAACTTGGACGAGTAGAAGCAGAATGGGAGGAACGTAGAGAGTGCCTTTGGCGACGGTGTGTGAGTTTGCGATACGACCAAGCCCCATTTAGGGCTGGAAACATCGCACTTGTGTATCCTGAGAACGTAACGGAAGTCGATGATAGACTGTACGTGGCACTCGATGGCTACACTGTAATTTTGGATGTGGTGATGATGGCTTGGCGAAGTTCAAATTTGCCTGCTTTAGGCTTTCGTTGTGATCGATCTATGTGCCATCTATTCGGTCATCGTGAAATTTCCGCGGCAAAGCCCGTCGAGACGTTGTAGCTGTTCGCCACAAAAGTATGGAAGGTAAAAACTTGACGTTTAAAACACAGACTGATTGCCTGAAGATGCTGGATTTGTGATCCTGCAACGCTCTGTACCAAATAACAATATGCGCAAAGAGTTGGTGTTAGCTAAAGGTGTGGATCTTCTTTCAACTGCGACATGCACAAGGAGACGCACATAGTGGTACTGCTCAACTTGTCCACCGTGAAAGACCACTACCGAGTCCACTACAGCTGCTCTGTAACGGGGCACTGTTGACTACGTACTGGTTGACAAGTACGGAGTATACTTCCACTGACGACAGTGGTCGACAGTGTCCTGCTAGGTGTTTAAGGCACACAGAGAAAGGAAAGGAGAATAAGTAGTCAGACTAGACTCTTGGTAAAAGTAAAACTGCATTAATAAAATTGAGTTCTATAACTTCTTGAATCACTGTTGTCCTGACTTAATTATACCAATATAACTAAACGTATGATGACGTCTACTCACCACCCATTGCGCGCGTCTAGCAGCGATTGATGGGTTGATATCATCACGATATTTTACCAATGAGTAGACCCTTCGGTCATCTCAACAATATCACCATGTCTGTGGTATTGTTAAAAGAAAATTCGACGTAATATTCTTTATTGTCAAATTGTTTCAATGACAATGTTATGTAACGGGCTACCCCGTTTCACGCCCCGTCGTCAACAGCCTAGATCAGCTCAATCTCATCGTCATTCCTTCCTTTTCCCGAGCAAGTATGTAACGTTATGTGCTGGCATTCCCATGTGGCTCGTGGCGTGCTTACTTTTGTCGACTCTGTATGATCATTTGATTGTGGCCATGTTAATTTTCTTGGCTCTGTACAAGCTTTGTCGACACGGTATTCGCTCGTGCAAATGCAGATTAAGCAAACGCGCGCGTGGGCTTAAAGCAATCACAGACTCACTGCTAGTCGATCTAAAAATGGCAAGGACACCATGAAACCTGCTCGAGACAGCGCATCTTGTGTGGAGAGCACATGCCGAATGCCTGTGGACGGACTGCAAAGACTTTGCAACGATTGACGGCCTCTCCAATTTGCTTTTGACGACGGCTGAGTTGGGTGATGGGGGTGTATCTCCGGATTTGGAATTCGGGAACGACTTTAATTTGTACGAAATTGCTGCTTCATGTGTAACCATTTTTTGCTGTTGGGGGTCTCGATTGCGGTGGTGTAACGGGGCACACCCTTGCATAACTTAACGCAAGGGATTTGGGTGCCCCGACGGACGTACACGTGGCAAGCGAGGAAGCGTAGGTAGGGTAAAAGTAGAACTGTTATATTAATAAATTAAGTCTTTAAACTACTGTCTCTTCGTTTGACTTAATTCAATTATACTAATATAACTGCATGTATGGTGACGTCTCGTCACCACTCATTGCGCGCGTCTTGCGGCGATTGGTGGGTTGATATCATCACGATATCAACCAATGAACAGACCCTTTGGTCGACCGTTCAATATCACCACTTTGGTGATATTGTTTTAAAGAATATCCATCTTTATATTCTTTATTGTCACTTTCCTTAAAGTGACAATTTCATGTAACGGGCTGCCCCGTTACATCACCCCCCCCCCTTAACTGATATTCACCGTGTGACTATCGAAAACATGGAGGCCACCCGTTGGCCACCATTGGGACTGGGAGCACTTGTTGGGTCCGTACGTAAAACGTAGGATGCGTGCGCATCCTACGTGGCAATTCGAGTGTGTATGCATTGCCCTTGCGATGCAACACTCGAAAAGGCCCAATGTATTTCGGCAGTAGTTTGCTACTGCCGACACTAGTGACTGCATGTCCAGGTAGGTTTACCGTTGACAGTAGTACTAGGTCAATAACCTTAAATGAAAGAACATTTGCTCTTCCATTCTTGTCTGCGTTCCGTTTCTGACGGTCCACCGCATTTGCGATGGAGTCCTGAACGAAACGGACTACCGCTTCTCGAGTCAGCAGGAAGTTCTCTGCTGACTCTTTGTTTTGTCTGGCAGTGCGCTTCGTGCGCACTGCTAAGAGATTGCTCTCTTCTTCAGCGAGGTTGTCTTCTTCCTCGCTGACATAATCGTTGGCGATGCTGAATATACCAGCATCGTCATCATCATCCGAATCAATAATAGCGTCTTCGCTATTATTGAGATGATCTTCTTCATCGATGTCGACTTGATCGACATCGGCATCATACGTGACGACGTTTGCGTCGACACGTGATGAGCAAGAGCCAACACGGTTTTTGCTCGAGCGAGTCCCTCCCCCCTTATCCAAGAGTTACACTATATAAGGGTGGGCACTCGTGGATGGCGTAGGCCATTCACGTAAAACGGTGTGTTCTGTGTTGAAGCATGCACCGAATTATTGATGGCGAATTCCACCATGGGTAGGAATTCGCTCCAACTCGGAAACGAGTGGACATATCCTCGAAGAATCTCTTCGAGGACACGGTTCGCACGTTCCGTCTGACCATCTGTTTCTGGATGGTCAGAAGTGGACATCTTCGATCGTGTTCCGAGAGTACGGAACACGGTTTGCCAAAAGTCCGCCGTGAACCGAGGGTCACGGTCGGATACGAGGTCACGGGGTAACCCGTGGAGTCTAAAGACCGTGTCTAGAAAGACACGAGCACAACCTTGAGCCTTGATTGGCTCAGGGACAGCAGCAAGATGGACCATCTTGCTGAATCGGTCTACAAACACAAGAATACCATTATTTTTGTGAGCGTCTTCTGGAAACCCGAAGACGAAGTCCATTGAAACGGACTGCCAGCACTCTGTCGGAACAGGCAGAGGCTTCAATGGCGCACGGGATGAGGGACTAGGCTTCACATGTTGACAAACTTCGCAAGCACGTATGTACTTGCGAACAAACTGATACTGGCGGGGCCAGTAAAAGTCACGACTTACCGTGAGGTAAGTCTTTTCCCTTCCACGATGGCCGCTTGTTGGGGCATCGTGACACTCGTACATGATGCGCAACCGCAAATCATGATGAGCGGGTACGACGACACGAGGCGTGTCGTCGGCAACAGTTGTATAGTACAGCAATCCGTTGCGTGTACTATACCGATCCGATGAGGATCGGTACAAAGCCGGTAAATCCCTCATGGATTTACTGGATGGATTCACCAGGTGATCCATCAATCGCAGAAGATCCTTATCTTCCGCGTATGCCTTTCGTACGTCGTCAAGTAAACTTGACGACGGGACACTGACTGACAGTGTCGCAACGGTGGGCTTATCCTCACTGTTGGATTGTGCGTCCGGCTCGAAATCGGGCCGGCGCGAAAGAGCATCCGCGACGACATTGAGTCGTCCCGGTTTATACTCCACGGAGAAGTTATACTCCGCGAAGAAAGACAGCCACCTCGCCATTCTTTGCGAGAGGTGTGGTCTGTTTACGGCCGTGCGTAATGACGCATGGTCCGTGTAGACAACAAAAGGTCTATCTCCCAAGAGATAGACGCGAAACTTAGCCAGTGCGTATTTCATGGCAAGAAGTTCCTTGTCATGCACTGGGTAATTACGCTCAGCTGCTTGCAGCTGACGCGACTGATAACAGATGACGCGCTCCTCGCCATCTGCATCGAACTGCATTAACGCACAGCCGATTGCGAAATCGCTGGCGTCACAGACCACATGAAATGGTCTGTCCTGATCTGCAATCGCCAAGATCGGCGATTGCATCAAGCTCCGCTTGATACCTTCAAAGGAACGCTGGCACTCAGCGTTCCATGACCACTTGACATTTTTCTTGAGCAAGCAAGAAAGATGGTCAGTCATCTCGGCGTAGTTGCGCGAGTACTTGTGCAAGTACGCCGCAAGACCAAGGAACTTCCTTAGTCCCTTGACATCGACTGGCACTGGCCAGTCGGTGGTCGCCTTGATCTTTTCGGGATCAGGGCGTACACCGTGTTTACCCACGATGCACCCAAGAAGTGGTATTTCGCTAGCCGCGAATATACACTTCTTGAGGTTAGCGTACAACTTATGCTTGCGCATAAGTTGAAGAACCTGACGAACGTGAGTTCTGTGAACTTCAACGTCCGTCTTTCCGTCCATATCCCGGCTATGGACGAACACATCGTCGAAGTAACTCGGTGCGAAGTCTCGCACCGGTCTCAACAGATTTGTTACACATCTGTTGAATGTTGCAGGGGCATTACTCAGCCCCTGTGGCATCACTAGCCACTCCCACAGCATCCCGCTGGGGGTACTCACTGCTGTGAACGGGACGTCCCGTTCACGCATCAGGATCTGATAGAATCCATCCATCAGATCCATGGACGAAAAGATGGTACTCTTTGACATACCATCTATGATTACGTCCTTCCTCGGTATCGGCGTCTGAGCCGGTACCGTTGCAGCATTCAACTTGTTGAATGCGTGCACTATCCGCCACCCTCCTGTGGCCTTTCGCACACAGAAGGTCGGAGAGCTGTGAGGGGATGTTGATTCCCTCACATGGCCCGCTGCTAAGCGATCGGCAAAGAACTTGTCGATCGCTATCACTTGTTCACGAGGCAGTGGCCACTGCTTCATGACACAGTATTTCGAGCCCGGTTTGAGCTCGATCTCGTGTCGAGTGCCTTTGTCCTTAGGCAACTCGCAAGGTACGGATTCAGGGAACACATCCCTGAATTCGATCAAATCCTTATACAAAGGATTTGCCTGAAGTGACTCCCAGGATTGGGACGCGTATCGCTCAATCCGAGTCTTCTCATCGAGGACACTTTCGTCCATCGATGAGCTGCTGAGAACCCGTTCGTTCTCAGCAAATACTGTTGCCGACCGAATGTCGGTCACATACTCGTCCTCTGTGACGAGTACGCAGATCTGCTTGACTTTGCCACTACGCAGATCACGCAAGAACCGTTTCGGTTCTAGCGTTGGCAACTGAGTTATCTCCGAAGTCAACTTCGGAGGCACAATCAGATCAAGCGTATAAGCGCCTACGCTTGATCCGTCATTAACCAAGACGTTCAACGTCTCGGTTTCTTCCTGGGAACTTGCTTCCACAGGTAGCTGAGGGCCTAATCCCTCAGCAAGCGACTCTTGAGGAATTCCTTCCTCAAGTACGTGGGGACTTATTCCCTCGACGTCTTCCGACTGTGGCTGTGCAACCACAGTCAGGAACCGATCCTCTACGGTCGACTCTCCAGTCGACCTAGGATTTCCATGTTGCCCCTTGGGGGCAACAGACTTCTTTCTTCTAAGATGCTGCCCGCTAGGCATGCATCCATGTCCCGGTCCACTCGACTTATTCGAGTGGTGAACCTTCGGCGCAGCCTGTACTTCTGTACAGCCGCCGGGAGCTTGCTCCACAGTGTAGTGATCAACTACACTGTGATCTTGTGCAGTCGTGCTAACGACCGTACCGCAAGTGAGGCCATCGCACTCACTCGCAGAACATCCACACGCTTGTGGACGCTCCAAGATGTTCATCAGATGGCCATCTGATGAACAAGCATCAGGCATCTTCACGGATCGATGCTGCCAGCTCACTCTTGGCTCGTACTTTCTGAGCCAAGGTAATCCCAGGATGACATCAATTTTGTCATCCAGATCTAGTACGATGAAGTCATCATCGTACTGTTCGCCCTCTAACGTGTAGTGGATTCCTACTACACGTTTCTCAACGGTTATCGATGCGCCTGTTGCAAGGCGCACCGTCATCCTTGTGAGGGGAATGTCGCGCTCAACGAACTTGAGCCTACGACCCTCTAGTGACTGGCGACGAACAAAGTTGTTCGACGCCCGACAGTCTACTAGGGCACGAAGCGACAAATCATTTGTCGCTTCCAACTTCAAGGTGATGAGCGAAACGTCATCAACAGGTGCAGAGACACACAATGATTGTGTATCTGGAGCAACTTTCGTCAAGAGATTTGCAAATTCTCTTGAGGTTGCTGGATCAGTAGGGCGCTCCGCCCCTACTGACCCCGACCATTTTTTGATGGTCCGTCTCGCTGTTGCGGCTTCGCAACAGCGCTGGACCCACGCCCATTGCCCTTTCTGGCAAAAGGTCGTCCATTTCGCTCAGTACTGTTTGGTACTGGGCGTGGAGCACTACACTCGTATGCGTAGTGCCCTAACTTCTGACAGCGATTGCACCTCTGCAATCGCTTGTTGTTTGTAGAGCGAGGTCTCTCGCTCTCAACATAGCAGAGGTCCATTGGTTCTGGACCTCCGATCTCTTGTCGTCTCGGTGGACGGTAAGAGTTTGAGCTAGCATGAGCCTGTCTCATGCTAAAGTCTTCCTGTTCCGCGGCTGATATCGCTTCTTCAAGCGTATTCAGCTCAAGGCGGAACAGGTGGCTCCTGACGGGCCCTTCTGCGAGCCCTTGCATGAACACCGTAATCAACGTGTGTTCATGTACTGGGTTGGCAGTTATACTACTCGCAAGGAGTCGTATATGTTGTGCGTAAGCGTGCACATCACGCTTACCCTGCTTGAGTTTCAGGAGCTCTGAGCGAGCCCTGAACTCAGCACGTGGCGGCTCAAACGTTTGTCTAAGCCGGGACTTGAAGTCATCTAGCGACCTAAACACATTTGGGTCGCTACTCTCGAGTCCCAGGGACCAAGTTTTGACACGCCCTGCCAAGTGGGTCTGAGCAAATGTGAGTTTCATTTGCTCATCTTCGACGCGACGAGCCCTTAGGGCTCTGTCGAGTTCGACAAACCATAGTAACAGGGAGTCCTCCGGGACTCCACTGTACTTGGAAATGTCGAATTTCATGACTTCGGGACAACGCGCATGCGCCGTCCCGCCCACAGCAGCATGGAATTGCTGCTGTCTCAACAGCTCCGTCTGTTGAGCACCGAGTTCTCTCAACTGCTCGGCCTGTTGAGAGCCTTGCTGGTGAAGCAAGGCTACTTTCTCCCTCTCGAGAGCAAGTTCATTCTGAATGAACTTGGCGATAGCGGCATGTTGTTGGTCTCTGTCTAGAGACTCCAACATGGTGCTGACGACGAGTTCGCCTACGGTAGAACTCATTCGTTCTACCGCACCCCATTCGATGTCACTCAAATGGGTAGACCCTTCACGCGTGGCGTGAAAGGTGTCTTCTTCATCCAACATGTTCATGTTGGATGATGTGGTCCTTGGAAGGACTACAAAGTGCTACCAGGTGTAACGGGGCACACCCTTGCGTAACTTAACGCAAGGGATTTGGGTGCCCCGACGGACGTACACGTGGCAAGCGAGGAAGCGTAGGTAGGGTAAAAGTAGAACTGTTATATTAATAAATTAAGTCTTTAAACTACTGTCTCTTCGTTTGACTTAATTCAATTATACTAATATAACTGCATGTATGGTGACGTCTCGTCACCACTCATTGCGCGCGTCTTGCGGCGATTGGTGGGTTGATATCATCACGATATCAACCAATGAACAGACCCTTTGGTCGACCCTTCAATATCACCACTTTGGTGATATTGTTTTAAAGAATATCCATCTTTATATTCTTTATTGTCACTTTCCTTAAAGTGACAATTTCATGTAACGGGCTGCCCCGTTACAGGTGGCATATACACTGATTGGTGGTCTAAGGTGCGGTTCCGAGTGTCGATTGATATCTCCAGCTATACGAACTTGACGAAGGTCTCGCTTTGGATCGGTATTTCGGCTCTGCGGCTTCACCGACGTTGGGACCTAGTGCTTTTTACGTGCTTCAATGATCACATGCAGAGGATCTCAGCGTGCTCCTTCTTTCTCACTGGCGGCTTCATCGCTTTTACGCCGTTACGAATTAGAATGCGCATGGCCTTGATAGGCATCCCCCACTTGACGATGAGAGCAGCACAACAACTAATGAAACGCTACTGAAAGTTGATGAGCTCCGTCATTGTCTTGAACGAAAAAGGCCGGTATATTGCTGTTCCAGCAGTGCTTATCGAGCCGACAAAAACCAGGTTTGACGAGGTGCGTAAAAGCTCTTATGGCTGGTGCAACTCGTCTGAGTGAAGAAGAGTGCTCGCGTACGTGCTAGCAAATAGTAGGGAAAGCGAGCATTGTGAAGGGATAATTGCACAACGATCGCAATGCAACGTCGCGCTTGTGTGGACATGTTAAATTGACTCTTTTGTTACAATGCATGCTTTATGTCTAGAAGTACAGTCGAGATTCACGCTATTGCAATTCGACGTAGGAAAATACCAGAGCCAGCAACTTCAGCGACAATAGTCACGGGAACCAGATAAGATAGCACGGGGACATTGAAATCAATTGCATCGCATCGAATGTAAAAATAAATGCCTTCCTCATCACGCGAGTCTATGTTGCTCGAGCCAGTATAAATTAGCAGACGAGATGGCTCATTGTAATATTCAAGTACGTGAGGTGGTCGACAACGCTAGTACAGCGAAACGGCGAGCACGTGTTGGAGCAACTGGGATCTTCGCCGTCTGTGAGGCTGCAGTTCCGGTAGCTTGTCGAAAATTGGTCGTAGAAAATCTAGAGTACAAACACAAAAGGCCGCGCTGTCAACACACAGGTCCTTAAGTCTCGTCGTGATGAGCCGCAACAGCACTCACCTCTTCCGAGGTGTGTTCGAATCCAGTCCACGTCGGTGGGAGGTGGGGCACAATGTCTTGGAAATGCGTCACGCGGTATGTTGCCATGCTGGCGTTTCGCAACTTTGCGCTGAATTCGGTATTGCCAACTCGGGGTTTCCCAAACGTATAAAGCGCCGCGACAGGCTTCATTTCAATGAACTCGAGCTCAAAGGCACAAATGGCTGCCACGGCCCCTCCCAGCGAATGCCCTGCGACCATTAGCAACGCATCGGGGTACTGTTGCCGCAGCTTCTGGAGTGCCGACATTACCTGCAGGGCCACCGACCGGTAGGCCCAATAGAAGCCCTGATGCACCATGACACGTGGAAACTGCTTGTACGCGCGCGTCTTGAGGAACGTGAGGTTGTCGAGCCAGTTCGTGACGTCCATGCTCCCTCGGAACGCAATAACCACAGCGCCATACAGCGGGGAGTAGCCCACGAGGCCCTGAAACGCATCTTTCGCGTCCTCGACCACTGTCACGTCTTCTAAGCGCGCCACGAGACTGCACGGCTGGCAATTCCAGTGGAGAATATGCTCGTCTTGACAATAGGCGACCGACGTGACGTGGGCCAAATACAGCGCCGTCGTCTCGTTGTAGGCAGATGGGGATACCGATACAAGCAAAGAAGGAGCAGCAGTAGAAGAAGAAGTAGTAGTCGAAGTAGAAGGAGGAGGAGAAGAAGAAGAAGACAAAGAGACCATTTGCTGCTCTTGTCGGTGCGGTGCGCCACGTGGCCCGTCGTTCGTGGAGGAAGAAGACTGCCACACAGTAGAGGCTCTGGTCACCACGAGGTATTGTAGTAGCAGCAGCAGCGCGTGCAGGAGCCGGTGAAAGGGCCTCATGAGCAGAGCAATGTGCCGGGCCGCGCTCGTGGAAGCTGGACACAAATCGAGTCCGTTATGTTTGAGATATGACCTTTGGGTCAAGTGGTAATTCTCTCGATGCGCACAAGTGAGCCAAGAATTGCTACCGACGACGTACAATGGTCTATTTTGTGTGTAGAATCTGGTTCAAAAAAGGTCCCGTACAAAAGCTGATATTGTTTCTTTCTCTCGTGCTTTTTACGTGTATAAAACGCACAAACAATAAACGCAAAACGATACCTGAACAGCTGCCGTGTAAAATACATATGTGCCGGATGCCAAAACAAACTCGACAGCTGTTTTAAGTTACATTATGTGAACGACATGGCATGCAACATCGTCGACTGCAGCTGAAGTAGCGAACAATAGAGAAGCAATTCACACAGACGTTCCAGAAGAAAAAATTGCGGCCAAGCGCACAAAGTGTATCGACGCTGGATCCTGCAGAGCGTCGACTATTGAGCAAAAAGTCGAGCGAGTGTCGAGTCCATGTGCATGCCGCGTATTTACCGGAAATTTCGGCCGCGGATTCCTTCAGTGTACCCGAAGTTTTGCGCGAGCACGATGGACTCGTATTCCTTAGAGGACCGCACCCCACATTATACTGTGGGGATTCTCGGGCTAGTGGGGCTTCCAGCCCACCCAACTATTCTCCCCCGGATGTGCGGGTTGACAGGGCGGCCATCTCATTATAAGTTTGCTCGTCGACAAATTGGCCTATCTCCGGCTCCAGTGATCTAGCCTCCCCCATTGGTATCGATCCAGGTATCTGCCGGTCCCAGTTCCAGTGCTTAACTCGGCCACTGGATAGAAGTTATCCTTTTGCTGTCGCGCAACATCATTCGGAGCTCTGTAAAAAGGCGCACCGTATGTGCTGCATCGCTGTCGCATTGGTCCCACTCGTTGCGACGTCGTTGCAACCTATTTGCGATTCTGTGAGCTGCAGAGAGCGCCTGTTGCGCGGACGGTTGCAACGGTTGTGACTCACGTGAGTGTATCCATTTGCGTCAGCTAGAGATCGAGTCGTGGGTATGAAAAATGCCGTCGAAAGAGCTGCAATGCGGTGCGTAAACTGTCCGCAGTGTGTTTGTCGTGACCCGCGACGGGTCATGATCAGGTTACGCTGCTGTGTCGATGGCAAATGAGATGCATTTGGGTACGTATCTAGCTAGGCCTCTTGCGTATGTGTGCCTTGTAGTTGTTTGGATATAGAGAAGTTGAGCAGGAGTTGACCTTTAGCTGCAAAACATAACAGCATGTCGTGACCTGCACGCTGGAGAGCTGTGCCTTCCGGTACAAAGCTTTGGCGATTGCAGAGTTAGCGAAGAGGCGCAAATGCTAGGCTCACACGTTCATCAGAGTCTTACAGGTTAGCAACGTCATCGGTATGAGATGAGCCGAGTGAAGCACCACCAACATATTGGCGGAGGCCATTTCAACGAATGGCGAGACTCCTAGTAACGGGCTGAAGTCAGCCGGCAAAATCGAGCGTTTGTGTTTGTTATATTGGGCAACAATGACGGCGTTGATCGAATGACGACTGCACATTGAGGTGACCTGTGTTGTCTGCAGATACTTTTCTACAAGCAAAGAGACGCAAACTCATCACTTGTGCATCAAGATTCTATGCAAGAATCCTCTCTCTTCCTCCCGCTTTGCGTTCTCGCACACAGCTTGCTCTAGCAAACAATTTGCATGTTTTTCAGCTCATCGTCACCAAATGTTACGGACTCGTCCCAATTATTAGCCTTGTGCGGGTCCAACGTTGACACGATCAGCTGCAGTTCACGGTTCGAGATCACATCAGCTGGTCGCGGCGCAGGAAGAAATGTGTCTTCTTGGACGCGCTCGAACCGAACGACAAACGCCGATGTCTCTTTGTACAGCAGATCTTCTGTCGACTGCGCACAGCACACGAATCCGCAGCAAAACTTGGTCGCCAGTGGTTCGTTCGCGCGAGCGCAACAGCAAGTACTTGATCGTCTGCAGATTAGGCTTCACAAGATTGGGCCAGCACATGACGTGGGCGCCAATGAGCACGTCCACGGGGTGAGAAAACGCGCGTTCGAAAGCTTCAACGCTCGCACGTTCACCCCACAGCAGCGGCATTACCTGCACTTGCTCGGGTCGGCGTTTGTCTCGGCATTTTCTTTCAGCAGCTCCAGCACAATGTCGTTGCCGTCCGTCAAGGCGGTGTGAGCTCTGTTCCGACACACGCCCAAAGGCATTACGAGCCGAACAACGCGATACACAGAAGAGCAAAGACGCACGCAATTGAGACGCGAGAAGACCACTGAGGCCTGTGCCAGCGCCCAGTTCGACGACTGTCTTGCCAGCAAGTTCCTCACGGTGGGCCACGAGGTACCATGCTAGGAAAGCTGAGACTAGCCACACGACTTGACCTGTGAGGTCGTGGTCCGTGGAAGCGGCGTGAGCGCATCGCAGCTTCTGCAGTGCCAAGCCAAAGTCGAACTCCTGCGTAGCGTACCTGCACGACAACGAGTTAGCGTGGACGTCAACGCTGTACGAGCGACTCACATGTGCCAACGCAGCAACGACTTACTCGCGATTGACGTACAGCTTGATGATGAAAAAGTCTCGTAGTCGCCGGCTTCGGAGCTGTTCATGACAGTGATAGTGTCCAGCAATTTGACCGATTCGCATAAGTGCTGCACACGACCTGCAGCGCCTCATGCTGCATTTGCTTCCCGGAGAACGGCTCGGTCCTGGTGCTCTACCAGCCGGCGACAGCTCCCATCGATACGGACACCTCAGACATATGATGATGATCCGCGTACGGTCTACCACAGCTTTGCGACGCCACTGGCGATAGCGTGTCCGTGAGCTGCCGCAGTTGCGGCACTCAAACAGATTCGACTCAAAGCCCTCGACTTCGCGACCTTCGCGCATCACTTCGTGCGTGCGCTTCTTGATCCACTCCTTCCGCTGACGCACGAGCTGCGGATTGGCCATGTCGGGGCCGCTCATGCGCACCAGACTTTGCGTCGGCAGCTCACCCGACACGAGTCGGTTGTACAGGTCGACGTTCTGTGCATCCTTCAGGGTGAATAGCAGCGTTCGTGCCTTGTGCGCGTACGCTTTCGTAAACAAGTGGCTGCGTTCGTCGGATCATTCCACAACGCATGAGGCAAAGCACACGCGTTAGTGGTTGCCCGAGCCCATGCCGAGTTATCACCAATTCCTCTGCTCACCCGCACCTCTGACCGTATGCTGCATAGGGTTCCTCCTCCACATCCGGCGCCAGTATCACTGCTTTCGAGTCCAAGGGACGCAAAATGTCCGTGAGTCGCGACGAGAAGCGACGACAATTGACTACAAATCTCGCGAGACGCCACACCCTCTTCCCCACAGTATGAGCCCCTCATACCCCGTCCACAGTCCAGCGCCGCCTCAAGCTCCACCGCCCACGCGTCCACATCGCTGTCCTCCTCTTCTGCGTTCGTCACAGCAACACACGCACTCATTTCTATGTTCGCCTCTCAAATCGACAACTTAACACGATCCATTCGGTCCATTTGCTCGCTCCAATGCGACTGCCGCTCGCTACACTTTGTCTCCGAACTCGACGGCTATACCCACAACTGCTGCAACAGCCACTTGCACCTGCGTCAATAGTCAGTCAGTCCGTCGGTCGGTCGCGCGCCCGTGCGGCGGTTGCGCGAAGGGGACACTCGACGTGGTCCACACGAGCCATTTTGTCATGTCGCGCGAAGGTGCGCGCAGCCGCCGCCGAATGCCACGCAGCCCATTATCGACACCCCCTGCGCGTACGACAGCATGCGACAGCGCGCCGTCCCGAGCGACGCGACCGCCAGCGCGGGCGACGCGCACGAGAACGTCGTGACCCGTTCCGCGCGTCGCGTGCTGCAAACCGTCGACGTGTACCCGAAGATGCACTGCGAGTTCAACGTGCAGACCGAGTGGGGCGCGCGGGTCTCCCTACTCGCAGGTCTGGTCATGCTCGTGCTCTTGACGTCGGAGCTGCACGCGTACTGGCGGCCCAACACGCACGAGCATATGGTCGTGGACGCGTCGCTCAATGCGAAGCTACAGGCGCATGTGGACATTAGTTACTTGGCGCTCAACTGCCGCGACGCGCACATGAACGCGATGGACGTCGCGGGGGAGCTGCAGGTGAACATGCACCAGACAATGGTCAAGACCCGTCTGGACAGCCGCGGGCAGGCGATTGGACGGCCCATTGCAATGCGCAAAGACGGGACGGCGAGTGCACCAGGAGACGAGAAGGCAGACGAAGCAGTGGACGCCTGTGGCAGCTGCTACGGAGCTACGCACCCGGCAGGCAAAAGCTGCTGCAACACGTGTGACGACGTGAAGGAAGCGTTCGTGAGCAGTGGCCAATCGCTGGAGGAAGCGAGCCAGAAGGCACAGTGTGTGCGCGAGAGCGTGGAAGAAGAGACACTGGCGCAGGACGGCGAAGGCTGTCGGTTCACAGGCACTATGCTCTTGAACCGCGTGGCCGGCAACTTTCACGTGGCACTTGGACATACGTTCCATCGACAGGGAAAGCTTATGCACCAGTTTCGACCGGGCGAGGAGTACTCGTACAACTCGAGCCACGTCATTCACAGCTTATCGTTTGGCGAGCCCGTGGCTGGTGTCGCTGGTCCTCTTGACGGAGTATTGAAGATTGCGGCACAGCGTACGCGAATGCACTGCATGGTGAGGAGCGTCACTTGAAGTAGCCCACTAATATTGTTTCTGTTTGTGTATTTTTTCTCTTGCTCGGTATCATATAGATGGCGGCGTGTTTCAGTATTACATCAAGATCGTGCCCACGATCTACGGTGGTGTTGACGACAAGCCGATCTACTCGTACCAGGTGCGTGCAATTGTCTTGTCAAAAGTGATTTGATGCCTGTTGAAGTGACCATATGCTTTGTCGAACTAGTTTGCGGTCACGCAGCAGAGCAACTATATGGGCCCCTTCGGACAGATGAAGTCGCTGCCGGGTACGAAAAAATAGCACGCCGATATTCTTTATGTTGTGTTGTCAGGGTCGTGACGTTTACACTGTTTCGGTTCTTCTGGTGATATACGTTGCAGGCACTTTTTTCGTGTACGACCTGTCGCCTTTTATGGTGAAGGTGGAGAATAAGCGCATGCCATTCACGCATTTCCTCACCAAAGTGTGTGCCATCGTGGGCGGCGTCATCTCGGTGCGTTGAGTGCATACAGAAAAACTCGCAGCTCTACAGCGAGCTGGACTCACGATATCCATGTGTTGATTGTGTTTGTCTACAGATTGCTGGCTTTGCCGATTCGTTTATGTACAATTCGCTGCACGTGCGTCGTTCGGCCACTGGTGGAGGGGCGAGTAAGTTTGGCTAGCAAATTGCGTCCATACCGTGCGTTTGTATTCGATGACGACATGCCACAGAGCCAAAAGGGTAATAGACAGTCGATCTCGTGTGTTTTGAGCGATTGGTGCTGTGCGTGTTATGCCTTTGGGGTCCAGTGGATTTGCGACAACTGGCAAGACAACTCGGGCAACGCTTCGAGCGGCCAGAGAAGTTGGTATGCGCGGTCCAGCACCTCAGCTGCGCTCGCAGAGTGTCAAGTCTGCTGTTGCGCGAGATCTCCAGCGAAAAGTAGCACGAAGGCTTGTATGCGTAACGGATAGGCGCTGACGGGAATAGCTTCCCGCTTGCTGCGCAGCGAGTATCGCTACCTTTTGTCGCTCGTGGGTCCCGGGATTTGTCAGCCATGTCGCGGCATAATGACTCGCCAGGTCGTGGTGGGTGCAGCGGAACAAGATCGAAAGGAAGTACTGCAGCGACAGGGAAGAATGTGCAAAGCTGTTCGTTTTGCATCGCCAGAGAGCAACATGAGGTGAGGGATATTGCGATAGATGCTTGGGAATCGCTAATGTTCGAGCATAGACGCCAATCGTGCAGCCAAGATCGTTCATATGCAGTACCTGCAAGTTTTGTTCGGAGAACAGAGTCAATAATGGATTCCTCGACTGTCCAGTGAGCAACCGGTCCAATAAAATGTATTGAAGCAGGATGGACTACCGGCGGCTGTAACTAATAGCGACACAAGTATGAGCACATGACGTTGTTGCGGCATGTCGATGACGCAAAGAACAGACGACATCTATTTTGGACGCTGCGGCTTTTACAGTCTTCTGTTTGTGAGCAGGAGCGAAGTTGTGGAGCTACATCGCGCCACTTGCGCTGACCGCGTCGTTATGCTCCCAATGACCGCTATAAGTAACAACAAGAACAGGAACATGAACTCGCTCTTTTCACGGAAAGATGCATTAGATTACCCGTTTACTTGCCGGCAACTACAGGTGTAGGAATTCGTATGTCAGAGAAAAATGGGTGCGCCACTCGCGTATCATGCCAAGTTACCTGCGTAGCGGGGACAAGTTCAGATTATGTAAGCTTTAGTGACGCATCCGACACAGCAGACCCATGTGACGCATGAGACCGTTGCGTGAAAGACAGAGTAAGATTGTCCCATTATACGTGTTTGCCTTTATGTACTAGGTGGAGAGTTTATTTTCAGCCAGTCTGTAAACACTGGGGGACCTGGTGCTGCTCGTGGCTGAAGTTAAAGCTGTTGACCCTTAAGGTTTGCGTATCAACGACTTGATGCATTCATTTGGCATGGCACTGGAAATTGTTGACGCTACTTTTCACTAATTCTCTTTACAATTGCACGTGTTAGACACATGCAGAAGGCCTGAAAACTTGTTGTGGTTTGGTGCAAGGATATGTATGATCCCTGCGCTGTAGACATGAGCATCTGTAACGTAGTGAGCCTGTTGCAGATAATTGACACCATATTATATTAATTTAAAAGGCCAGTGTTATACGTACCATACCCTTTTGTTTTTATGTACCACTCACCTCTTTTCTGACCATTCGAATGACTTAGATCCAAAACTCACAGCAGACACAAACGACGTGATGGCACAAAGGACCAAATATGGCCAAAAATGACCAAACAAAATTAAAAAGGCCACGACTAGGGGCACACCCCATTTTTGCCTTGGGCACACCCGCGCTCCTAAACTGATAAAAAGGTCTTCACATTTTATGTTTAGGTACGTACCTCGTCACAGACGTTAGCTGTAATTCGACAAATACTGCACACGGTACGTGTTTGTCCGTGCCTCGAGGAAGATAAGTAACAGCTTACTCGAGCTGCAACGTACCACCCAACGGATGTGAATATCTGTAAATCCATGGCGATGCTGAAGGGAAAAGTGGCGGAGCAGAAGAAGGAGGAGAAAATACGCTGGGGTGGCCCTTTGCTGGGTAAGACCGAGGCAGCCGAGAGCAAAGCTGTTTTCCAGCAGCGTCCGCTGCAGCTGAAAAAAACGTCCGAGTTCAGTCACGCGCTGTGGGCAGTCGCTGTTGTGCTCATTGGCATCGCATTGGCTCTCGGTCAACTTGGTTTTGTGGAGTAGCGGAGGTGCTGAAGATGCTGTAGCGGCGCAACGGTCATTTGACGTCATTCAGAAAGCTGAAATTCCTATAGAACATAATGCATTGTTTGGCGTACCTCAAGAGTTTGATTCGGCAGACACATGCCAAGTCCCTGCGTTTTGACATACGCCTTCATGTACCTCGCCCGACGTCACGCGAATCCGGCTGTTGCGTGCAAAACGTCACCTCTTGTGCCTCAACAGTCTATTCTTGCAAACGACAGCATTTCGTTGCTTGGTGCCCGTCGCCGCAGGTCGCACATCATAGTGGTGCATTGCGTGAGGTTTCTCACTTGTCTCAACTTACGGCGAGCGACAGACGAACGCTGAAGCTTGGCGTGGCAAACGGAAAAGAGACTCGAAAGCGTCTCATAGGTCAGCAGCATAGTGGCCTCTTGGTGGCTTCAGGCACTGTGCACGTATCGCGGGTTTGAGTCCATTGTATTAGCCCCTTTTACAGACCGTACTCTATCGACCCGTCCTGGCCTTCGGTTTCGCGTATCTCCAACTCTTCGAAACTATGCAGCGCTACAGCTGCACGGCCTCGCGGAAACGACTCGGTTGCTACTTGCTCCACTGTGAGGCCATTACACGTACTACGCTTGATGTGTTTCATCCTGAAGCGAAGGTCATGTTGATGTATTGACCGGCGACGGAAGACGGCTGTTGTCCGGCTTTTGCTTGCATCTTCAGTGCACGACGTGGTTTGTCATAAGCGTCTGGATACAATTGTCTCCAGCGTCGACGCAGGTGAGATTTCGTGCGGCCACTGAGCTCAGCAGCAAGCCGCGGCCAAAGTATGAGCGACTAAATGCCCCACTCGCACTATCCCGTAAGAATGAGTTCATCTTTTTGCTTGGTGAACTTACGGGACGACAAGTCCGGGTTGATACACTTAACGTATTGGTCCCGAAGCGATGGCTGTGTTCGCCTGGGCACATGATGACAAATGTCGTTCCACGGCACTTGATCCTGATTGGACTCACTGCCTTTTGGCACGTATGCACGAAGTGCGAGCTGCAGCCGTCGATCCTCACTCAATTAAAACTTGCCTCACCGAAGACCTGGTGCAAGCGAGAGCTGGCATCGATGGCGGATCTGCTCCGACACACGGCCATCCATCAAATCTGCAATTACGTTCCACTTTTCGCCAAAGACAGGGACAGCTTCACGCAGGATCTAACCTTCTTCAGGCGTAAAGGTTGACCGCGCTTTTCCCGCGTTCAGCGCTGTCTGGTACTGAGTTTGACAATGAGCTGCTGATCATCCCGGCACTGGCATGCGCTTTGCAATCTCGTGCCACTTCTTCACCAGTTTCGAGTCTTCTTGTCCCCTGGCCAATCGTCGGACCGCTTTGTCGTCCTCTTTCGTTCACGCGCCAAGCCGTAACGTCGGCGACTCGTGCAAGTCGTACCACAATTTGCACGCAATAATTAAACGTTCAATTGGAAACTTTCTCGACTTGCGTGCCTCCAGCCACGCGCGAAGTTTGTTTCACGCTTGCAGAAGTATGTCCACGTTAGCAGCGTGTGTCATGTTGAGATCTTCAGCAAAGTCCGCGACGACTTTACGCTCTCGACTCGTGAAAATCGCTGTGGGTCCGGCTACAAACGACTCGTGACTGTGAGCACGTAAAAAATCGGATGTCGTTGCTACTGCCGATGGTCAGATCTTGGCATCGTACCGTTGGATTGTATACCGCCTCCGAGATAGTAGAGATACCGGCAGGCATTGCCGTTCGGATACCGCCCTGGCCAAGATGGATTGATCAAATCTCGCGCACGAGTGCATTTACCGTTGAAGATAGGGACATATCGAGCAGTGGTAAGTGACTACGTGTTTTACTTATTCTGCACCATCAAATGTAAAGTCCTTTTTATCAGTTTAGGAGGACGAGTGTGTCCAAGGCAGAAATGGGGTGTGCCCCTAGCAAAAGTAGGGTGTGCCCCTAGTCGTGGCCAATTAAAAAAATATAAGTCGAAAAGCAAGAATGCAACAAATGAAAAATGATTAATGTTCAACATGAACCAAAATAACTTTATGTTGCCGTGGTGCTCAAAGTAACTAGATCTATGACTTCCTCCGCTTCTTCACTACCAGAACCATCCTTTTCACCAGCCAAATCTACTATGGTAATGGTAGGATCATGCTCAGTGGCCTCCCACAACGAGGGATTTCCTGAAAATATCCAACCCATAGCTGTGCCACAGGATACGCGAGTCGACGCCAGTACGCGACCACAGGTGAAGCTGAATAAATTTTCATCCATCTCCAGTGCAACAAAATAATTGCCGTTCTTAAACGCGAAAAAATTGGCGGTTTGTTGACTTCCACTCCACAGGTCATCGGCAAAAAGGTCATACTTGCACCAACGAACGTATAGTATTGGAAAGGACATTAGTATATGTTCGCAACTACGTCCCCATCACTGGCGGCACCATCCACCAGGGTTTCTCAACCGGACTTTGCTCTGGTACCAAATGCGTCAACTTGTTTTTAGGCCAGACCCATGTACATCAAATACTGCGCTGTCCAAGGCGAAGTTTGCGCAAATTTCTGCATGCAGTTTTCGCCTGATCAACGCCCAGTCGGATTCGGACAGTTTGAGGCACCTATAATTGCACGGTAGCCGCAGTTGCGATCGCCTTTCACATCGGTCTCAAACGTACAGTAGACTAAAGAAATGATTGTTCAAAGTCTTAACGAGTTGTGATGTTGGCATCCACTTCTTGACTCTTTGACTCGGCGCTCTTGGTGCACCTTACTCCGGCGTTCTCGGTGCATCTGACCCCGGCGTTCTCGTGCATCTCTTTCTAATACTCACATACGAGCGACATGTGCTGCATCTCTAGTTTCCTGACGATGGAACCTGTCCATCCACATACTCGAATGCGAAAGTATCTCTTCGCATCGTATTGTCTCTTTTGCAGTTGATGCTGCCTTCCGGCCGTCCGCGCGTACAGAATACTCGCGGATATGCCACACATGCCATACCATCTTTATTTACCATTATAAGGATCATCTTCCTGAGTATCGGTCGCTGGCACAGCGGAAGGTTATGGTGCTTTTCAGAGACATTGACAAGAACGTCGTGTGGTATAGTTATAGTCAAATTTGTTCACTCACAGTCTCAACGTAAAGACACAACAATTGCCGATTAAACCGGGCGACGCGGGCTGGAAAGCTTGGTTACAACCCTACGCGGTTCTCCCCTTCGAGTTCAGTTGTGACTTTCGTCTAGCGGATTCCTTACTACCAATCCTCCAGAAGTCTGTCTGAGCTCAGCGGCTTCTAAACCTCTCTCTTCCTGTGACTTTACGCTAACGGGTGGAAGCCGACGCAGTACGCGCTTTTGCAGATCACCGGGCGCAGTGTACCACCGACTAGAAGAACTACGGTACCCTCGGCTGAAGCCCACCGGCTCGTCACTCAGACAAGTCTTTGGAAAACGGGTCCATCCATTTAGGCTATCCGTATCGTCGTTGACGAGACCCGCAACGGTCCCTTTGCTGAGGTTTACCGTCTCGTCGACGACGAGACTCTTTCCTTCGCTACTAGCGAGCGCTGCCCAACCCGAACCTTCCTTTAATCTTGGCGCTACCAGTCGATACCTCTACAAGCTATGCCTCTCGGAATTCGACGGCAGGCATAATCTAGCCCCCGCAGGGACTTACCTTAAGTGTACGCGTGTCTTGAAATTAGAAAATTCTGCACTATATTGGTGTATCTCTTTTCCTATGTCTCAGAGCTATTTTGAATGATTTTCAGTCCTTCCCTAGTTCTTTTACAAATCCAATGATGAATTTTTTGTTCGATCTTCTCGCATCCTGCACTGTAAACAGAGTTCGCCTACACTTGAGTCGCCGACACTAAAGTCGATGACACTTCGGTCGCCAGTTGTGGAGTCGCCGACTCTAGGTTTGCTTACCCCCACAATGATATAGAGAGGCTAAAATTATCGACGCAACAACTTCCTCAGTCGCGAAACGAACATAACGGACGATTTGTCTCGACCATTCTCTTCGTCGCCACCTTTGTTCGTTATTTCGGACCGTTCTCGCTGTACCATGGTACGAACTGCCATGATGCTGCTCTCCTTACTTATCGTTGCGGTTGTTAACTTGTGCTCTGCTCGGTGATATATTCTCTGTCGTCTAGCTCAGTCTGTCGACGACCCACCACCGAGGACTCACGAGTACGACGTGGATCGAATTCGCCGTCGTCATCCACGCTTACCTTGTCCGCTCCGTTGGTAGTCGATGGAGCGACTCGTGACGGGAGACCATCTTTATCGTCTACTTATACCGTGGGTAAATCGTCGACCTTGAACTATCTACTCCACAATTCGTCGAGATCGGCTTCTTGTGGACCTTCTGTGTCTGGCGCCGTCTCTGCCAGCTCCTCCCAGGTCGCTCCTTCAATTGACCATGGATCTGGATCATCGCTGGATACGCTGGATCTCTGTCGCCTCCTCTTAAACATCGACCACCGCATGCAGCGGAGCGAAGTAGAATCGATCCGGGTGATCCTGATGTTGATGGAATCTTCTCGCTTACTTCTCGACACGTCGTTGATACAATCCAACATCCAAGTTCGCACGATGAATGGCTTAAATTTGCTGATGGCCGCTGACTTCGCTCCCGTCGTCGACCACTCCGCACATTTCGCGGCTCTGTGCGTGGCTCTTTAACAGCTTCACCTAGAAAATGCCTCCCTCCTTCGGCGTATGCAAGCTGTCGTCGCGTAACTAATGGAATTGGAGCACCTCTTGTCGACGACTAAGAAGGGGTCTCAGATGTAGCGGGGCACACCCTTGCGTGAACTTAACGCAAGGGTATCGGTGCCCCGACAGACGTACACAAGGCAAGCGAGGAAGCGTAGGTAGGGTAAAAGCAGAACTGTTATATTAATATAACTAAGTCTTTTAACTACTGTCTCTCTGTTTGACTTAACTTAATTATGCTAATTTAACTGAGTGTATGGTGACGTCTCGTCACCACTCATTGCGCGCGTCTTGCGGCGATTGGTGGGTTGATATCATCAAGATATCAACCAATGAACGGACTCTTTGGTCGACCCTTCAATATCACCGCTTCGGTGATATTGTTTTAAAAAATATTCAACTTCATATTCTTTATTGTCACTTTTCTTAAAGTGACAATTCCATGTAATGGGCTGCCCCGTTACACCAGATCTATAAGTCTGCTGCTTTCGGACGACCGTGTTAATCGACTCGTTGCATAAGTCGATTTTTTGTCTCGAATCGTCCGCGCACCAGACAGCTAAGAATTGGGACGATCGTCTTGCTTCAGCCAATAGTATGTGGTAAAGTCGCTAATCAATTTTGGGATGCGGATCGGTGACCACCCAGTTGAGACGTCACTAACTGGCAGAAATCTACACCGGTCGATCTAGCGATCCAATGCGAGATGGAAGGCGATCCCAACGAGACTCAATGAGCCGATCCAACTATCGACAGAATGATGGACATGGAACGATATGAGACGAGGCGTAGAAAAGGATGATTTTCATGGAACAATCTGGGACGAGGCGCAGAAAGGGATGATTTCAATGGAACAACCTGGGACGAGGTGTAGAAAGGGATGATTTTTATGAAACAATATGGGACAAGGCGCAGGTATAGATGATTTCTATGGGGCGATCTAGGACAAAGGAAGGGATGAAGTCAAGCGATCCGCTTGAAGGTTGGTCAAGGACAAGAATGCGTGTGTTGAAGCAGGTCAAGACTGAGTACTGTGGCAGAATTACTCTCGGAAAGGTGAACAGGGGACCAAGTGATGCGATGTGATCCTGTTATTAAGGTGTAGCATCTTACATTTCTGTGATACTCTTTACCGGTCCCAAAATGGGAGTACTGATTTAGGTTGATTATAGCCCGATCTGGAAGTCTGGATACTCGTGGGAGTCCAGGGAACTGTTTCAAGACCTGTGGATGGTCTCGTTGATCCGATAAACCCAGGAGGATGAGATTGGAGCACGTACGGTAAACAGAAAGCTATTCGCTGCTGAATTGTACTGTACCGATCATCAACAATCTCTAATTGGACATCAGATCGGTCATATTCCCTGCTGATTATGGATATATCGGTGATGGAGCTATCGAATCGTGTTACACATGCTTGTTGGAGACCCATGAGTGATGTCCCAAAAGTTCAGACCGAAATAGCCAGCGGAAGCCGGTTGAATTGACGTCGCAAAATGGATTTAGACACATTCCGCATTTTGGATACTATTCTGGACTTTTCGGCATCAAAATTGGGTATTTGGTACCGTATTTGGAATTTGGTCTCGTTTGGTGTCTAGGTACGATATCAAGAGTATTGGCGCTGTCTTTGGAGTACAGGTCACGCATTTTCGACACGTGATCAAGGGTGCAGTCAAGCTTAAAGGTGATCGACTTGGATAGTGATCTACGGTTTGGAATAGGCTTAAGGATAGGTTGGCTATTAATTTGGTTGGTCAATAAAACAGTTACCGTTTTTACGTAATAAGCCCGTCGCAGACTTCTCTTTCGGGCAGGATATATGGCCTCCCGGCGATCAAGAGACTTCGCCGCGCCGTGGTTTCGTGTACTCACCTTGGATAGTTTGGCCAAGGTGGGGTTAAGGTAACTCAACTTAACTCAAACTGCTAGGGTAGCAGCCACACAACAAAGGAAAAGGAAAAGGATTTTGGACACAAGATCGCGAGGCGGCTCAAGTGGTCAGAAGATCTGGACAAGGAGCTCAAGACAAGACCGAGCAAGACTGAAGCGATCTACAGGGCAGATCGGCACGTTTCATTTTGGCAAAACAAGCAACCGATCCGCCCACATTGTGCACTTCCGGCAAGATCGGCCGATCCCGAGACCAGATCGGACCGATCCCAACGCAAGATCGACGCAAGACTATCATTTGCTGAGTGAAGATTCCCGCTCAGCGAAGACCCCGATCCCGAAGACGAGTCGAGATCGGTGTGATTCAAGATCGAGATCGCGACGTTTCCGGATAGAGATCGCCGCGACTTAAGATCAGGATCGCAGAACCCCTGTTCGTGGTGTGAAGATTTCCGCACGGGAAGCGAACTCTCAACCCAACCTCTCAGCGAGGTCGACATCTCCCAAGGCCATTACGAAGAGCTCAAGCCAGCCCAACCGACGGGTACACAAGGTGAGCACAAGGTTACACAGCAAGGCACTAATCGGAGTACCCCCTCCGTGAGTCGGCAAGTCTGGGCAAGGGGAAGATCGACCCTCACTAAAGCAATTTTGTGAGATCGACTTCGCCACGATGGTGTCCGTACCCGGATCTTCTGAGACCTCTGGATTTCATCGTGAGTCCACTGGCGAAGATGTGGTGGAGTCGATCTCACAAAATTACTTTAGTGAGTGTCAATCTTCCACTTGCCCAGACTTGCCGACTCACGGAGGGGGTACTCCGATCCGTGCCTTGCTGTATAACCTTGTGCTCACCTTGTGTACCCGTCGGTTGGGCTGGCTTGAGCTCTTCGTAACGGCCTTGGGAGATGTCGATCTCGCTGAGAGGTTGGGTTGAGCGTTCGCTTCCGGTGCGGAAATATTCACACCACGAACGGGGGTTCTGCGATCTTGATCTTGAGTCGCGGCAGTCACTCTTGGGCGATGTCGCGATCTCGATCTTGAATCACACCGATCTCGATTTGTCTTCGGGATCGGGGTCTTCGCTGTGCGGAAATCTTCACTCAGCAAATAGTTGTCTTGCGTCGATCTTGCGTTGGGATCGGTCCAATCTAGTCTCGGGATCGGCCGATCTTGCCGGAAGTGCGCAATGTGGGCAGATCGGTCCTGGGTTTCGCCAAAATGAAACGTGCCGATCTGTCCAGTAAATCAAAACGATCTTGCTCGGTCTTGTCTTGAACGCCTTGTCCCGATCTTCTGACCACTTGCGCCGTCTCGCGATCTTGTGTCCAATGTTCTTTTCCTTTTCCTGATGTTGATGCTACCCTATCAGTTGAGTTGAGTGTGAGTACTTGATCGATCCGGGCCAAATATCCCGAGATCGCTCTTCTCGATCTTGGCCAACAATCCAAGATCGGTCTTCTGTGTCCTTGTAACACGCGCACCTTGACCCGCCGGGGAAGCCAAATCAATCTTGCCCGGAGAAGAGGGGAGGGGAACGTGCGTCGTGAGCAGAAGAAGTAGAGTTCAAGTCTGTTTATTAACCAACCAAATTAATAGCCAACCTATCCTTAAGCCTATTCCCAACCGTAGGTCACTCTCCAAGTCGATATCACCTTTAAGCTTGACCGCCCCTTTGAACACGTGTCGAAATCTCGTGACCTGTACTCCAAAGATAGCGCCAATACTCCCGATATCGTACCTAGACACCAAAAAAGGGACCAAATTCCAAATACGGTACCAAATACCCAATTTTGGTACCGAAAGGTCCAAAATAGTACCCAAATAAGGAATGTGCCTAAATCCATTTTGCGACGTCCATTCGACCGGCTTCCACTGGCTCTTTCGGTCTGAACTTTTGGGACATCTCTCATAGACCTTCAACAAGCATTTACATCATCATACGATAGCTCCATAATCGATATATCCATAACCAGCAGGGAACATGACCGATCTGATGTCCAATTCGAGACCGAGTAGGCTCGACACAGTGCGATCCGGCCCTATATGTCGTTTCCGTTCATTGTGTGTACTCCAATACCATTCCCAAGGGTCTATCTGCTCAATGGGACCATCCATAGTTCTTACAACGGTCCCCCGGACTCCCACCAACATCCACAATTCCAGATCGGTCCATAATTAACCTAAGTCAGTACTTCTTTTGGGATCCCGGTATAGAATGTCACCGACCTAATAGATTTCAACACCTTTGTCACAGAGTCACTTCGCATCGTCTGGTCCCAGATGCACCTTTCCCAGAGTAATTCTGCTTCAGATCAGCCGTTTAGTACAATCCAGTCCCTTGTCCCAGATCGCACCGTTACAATCATTCCTTGTCCCAGATCGCAGCATGGGAATCATCCCTTTTCACGCCCCGTCTCAGATCGTTCGATACCCGTTAGTCTGACGACAGTTGGATCGTATCGTCTTTCTCCGTTGGGATCGCCTCCCATCTCTCATTGGATCGCCAGGTCCCGTGGTCTAATTCTCCACCAGTAAGTGGCGCCTCAAATATGTGGTCACCGATCCTCGTAGAAAATTTGATTAGTGACTTTGCCACAACCGCCCCCTGCACTGAAGTCCATTGTACAGCAATTGACCTCAGTGCCGTCACTCATCAACTTTGCTCCAACCACTCAAGTCCATATCATGGTCTCTCCGACGCATCTCCCCACCTCGCCGATCTCGTCGGAAGGCTCCACCGTGTTCCTGTCTCCGGATCGCGACCCGTCACCTGGATCGCCGGATCGCGGGCGGTATGCTCCCATCGTCCCTGATCGACATGCATCCCCCAGTCGTCTACATTCGGCCGGATCGCCAGTGATCGCCACGAGATCGCCAGATCGACAGCCGACCAGACCCTCGTCTCCAACCCAAGACTTACCGTCTGGATCGCCGGATCGACGTGAGTCTTTAAGTGATTCCCATTCGGTCGGATCGCCCTCGATCGTCACGGACTCACCAGATCGTCCGTTTGAACCGTCCTCACTTCCCGTACCTCCGGCGACTCTGGGTGCATTTAGGTCCGACGCCCTGGCCATTAGTGAGTCTCGTACAGAGTCTGCTCCAGCTGCGGACGTTACCGGCCGCGTTCCAAGAGTTTCTGCCGACGACGTTCGTCTTACGTTGGCTACGATCTCTTATTTATGGGATCGCGAGGCCACCTTCCGCAGCCAAGCCGACACCATTCATGAGCTTCAGCATTTATACCGAGATGCGGTCGCCCGGGGGGATCGTTTGGACAAAGAAATTGATTCTCTGCATGAACTGGTCGCCCCCTTCGTCTCCTTCGTCCAGCGTCGATACGATTGGATGCAGGGCCGCTACGTCGACGCAGTACATTCTTTAAGCGACTGTAAACGAGCTCTGCAGACACATCGCGATCAATCGGAGGAGGTTCGTCGACTACGCGCTTTGTTACGTGCCAACGAGGAGGATCAAGGCAGCTTGGAACGACAGGTGAACGCTTTGAGGACTCAAATGCACTCGCTCCAAGCTGAGCTTAATTCTCTCCGACGGCAGCGCGACCAGCTGACCTCCGACAGGTCTTTCCTTCACATAGATGTTTTGCACTTGAAGGAGCAATTGGCTCGATCTCAGGCGGAGATCGCAGAGGGACTGGCTTCGATCAGCGATCTCATACAACAAGTGGATGGCTTGACTCCTCTGGAGGGTCAGTTGGCACTTTCGCGGCTGGAAAACGCCAACCTCCGTCGTCAGCTTGCGGAACACCTCACGGTACACGACCAGCTACAGGTGGCGGAACACGATCGGGATCGGGCCATAGCCGAGCACCGAGCGCTGCTCGACACACTGAACAGTGCCATACTCGGGTCCCAATCCTCTACATTGACCGTTCGACCGACGCCTACGAGTGCTACTCAGGCCAGATCGCCACTATCGGAGACGCCCACGGTGACGTGGATGGCTGAACGATCTTGGCCGCTAACAGACCTTTGATGAGGTCCGATAACTTCTCCTGATACTTTGGTGCGACCGGACGTACTCTTTGCGCTATCGGTGCTGCCCCACCGACATCAATATCACAGATCGCGCCTCGTGCTGCTGGTGGTAGAGCATTACCTCTACCCATGAGGATGTGACGACTCTTCCAGATCAGCGATCTGAGCCGCTGTTGATCAGTGGTGAGAGGCATATCGGGATCGCCGATCTGAATGTCCTCAATCGTAACTTCTTCTGTAGTCGCCGACATTTCTGGTAGTACCGCCATGTGTTGCTCGATATCTTCAGCAAACAAATCTCCGCTCTCGTGGTAGTAAACTGGTGTTCCCGCGATCTCGACATCTTCAGTCTTTAACATTGCTTCTTCCTTAGGCTCTTTCATCTCTCCCGGCTGCTCCGACCTCAGCAGTTTACCGGTCGGATCGGCTTTCGATAGAGACGACATGTCACGTAGCCATTCTTGATCGATATCGCGATCTCCCTTCGTTGCATGTTGGGTTTCGATCTCATGGTCGTTTTCCATCCACAATAGCTCAGCTCTGTTGACTGTTTCTTCTTTGGCAACCACAGCATCTGCCTTTTGCGATTCGCCATTGTTAGTTTGGTGCGTTACCGTGGAGATCGCTGGAGATAGGTTCTTCAACGTATCAGACGGTCGTTTAACGATACGTTTGGGGGTGGCATACGTAGGGCGATCTACCAGTGGGCCGGTATGTTCTTTTGGGAGTTCCTTCACTCGATCCGTCGTAGCCTCATACGCCAGAGTTTGCCACTCCTTGTACTTCCCCGATCCGACCGTCACGAAACCTTGAGTTCGTGGTACCATATCGCCTTCGGTCCACAAGCCCAATATAGTGTGGGTGGGCAATATGATCTCACGATCGTCAGTGTTGGTCATCTGCAGGTACTTCTTACTACCAAACCCCGAGATCACTGTAGGTACCCAGTCTGGTCCTCTGGCGACCCACAACATCTTAGCCCCTCCGATCCCGATCTTCACTTCCCTTGACTCTCCGACCGGGATCACCACATGTTGGTTCTTCGCCGTTATATGTTGTATCTTCGATCCGTACGCGGGGCGACGTCCTGCGAGGTGAATGCGGATTTCTTCTGGTAGACATAGCGCACCATCCGCTAGGTCGAGCCGCACTCCGGCAGGAACCATAAAGTCCATGCCCAGAATCGCTTCTTGCCCTGCCAGATCGCCTACCCACACATTGAAATAGTACACTAACGACCCCGCGAGGGTTACTTTGATCTTGGTGCGTCCTATTGTCATGTATGGAGCTTCTCCGATCCCGATACATTCTTGTCGTTGACTCTCGTCAATATTGCAACCGACCTCACGAGCAAAGGTGGTGTCAATTATCGACACTTCAGCACCAGAATCAAATAGCAGAGTGGCTTTTACATTGTTGATCTTGCCAACAGCTTTCGCTGGTTTGAACCATTTCCCGGGCGAAAAATGCTTCCAGTATCCGCGAGATTCACCGTAAGCGAGCTCGATCTCCATAGTTGGTTCAGATCGCGAGTATTCATCGATCCGTTTCAGATGGGCCACAGAAGCGACACGTTTTAACTTCGAACGAGATATATTTGTTTCCATATCTGTATTATGCTTACTCTCGCGATCCGTCTTCTTTTTTTACACGTATGCAATAATGCAGAGCCCAGAACGCTCGGCTCGTACCAGATTCAAACCTGGCGAGCGTCCTAGTTTAACATCTTCTAGGCCTTTTCTGGCAGCATCCCCGCATGCTTGTTCGGGACATACCACTGGCGGATCATGTTGTAGAACTCCTCCATGGGACACTTCCCCGGGTCGTGCATCTCACCGCAGGCACGGCACACGAAGAAACAGTTGTCAGAGGGGTGTCCTTTACGCCCACACTTCTGGCAAGTGAGCCGTTTCCAACAACCGAGATCTCCATGCTTGGTTGATCCGCAATGAGTACACGGCTTCGATGGCAAATTGCGATCTTGATAGTCTCGACGATCGTTCGGGTCGACCGATCTCGCGTTTGCTGTAACGTCGTTAGGAGATGAACGCCGATCCGTAGTGGCAGCCACATGGACTGATCTCAATCGATCTTCCAAATCCGATCCGTAAGTGTCCGATCCTGACTCGCTGCTGACATCCTCGGTACGGATCATCCTCACCGCTCGTGCAGGCTTAGACAGCGCTGGACCCTGAGTTCCCTTCTGTCTGAACTTGGACGATCCCATCATCACTTTCCCTTGACGCGATCTCCCTTGTTGATATCCATGCAGTGTCTTTTGCATGGCCTCCGCGTCTTCTACATTCAGCAGTAGCAATTGATTGGACAGATCGGGGTCGTCCAAAGTGTCAATGAAATGGTTGACATGTTCCTTGCGCGCAGCTGGCAATCCAGTCATCACCGGTATCTTCGCTTCCATTCCCATCACATTAAGCCGATACAGGTACTGCAAAGGATCTTCCTCCGATCGCTTCTTTGCGTGGTAATACTGTCGGCTCGCGGACATCCCGTGTCCCGCATATTCCACAAGAAAGCTGTTCATCAACTCCTTCCAATTGAATCTCGTCGATCTACTCATCTGTCAGTACCAATAACGGGCGGGGCCCACCATGAGATCACCGAAAACCAGACATCTCTCTTCGTCCGGTGCTTGATCCCGGAGGAACGCTGACTTTAATTTGCCGATCCAGGTTCGTGCTTTGTCTACTTCCCGATCCTTCCCTGAGAATTCTTTCAGTTCAGAAATCGATGAGATTCTGATCCTCTGCGTGATGTTTCCCCCTCCGGCAGTCACACCGGTCGAGGCTACGTGAGGGCGCCGTGGTTCGGGCATCCATAAATCGTCCGGGTCGTATTCCGCCTCTTGATGGATCTGCTGGTAAGTGTCCGACTTTACCGATTCCATCTCCACATCCGGCATGTCATGGCTTTCGTGCGAGGGATGGAAAAAGGCACGGCGATCTGGGTAGTGGGTCGGCTGTCGATTCATTCGCTGAGCTGTACGTTGATCCGCCTCGTACTTCCTCATGGCTGCATTGAAGTGCCGGCTTAGATCGCCCTCTTCTTGATCATTCAGCCTAGTACGGGTACCGGCCGATCTCTGTGGCATGTCGCTCTTGGCTTGTCCTTTAAAGGCCTCGAGCTTGGCTTGGCCGATCTTGTCCTTCAAAAACATACCGCCAGACGGTCCTAACGACATTCGACGAATGCTGATGGATCCATCTGACTCGCTCTCGGAGTCGTCCGAGGCGTAGCGGGGCGATCCAACGGCGTGTTCCCGAAGCGAATCAAAAGGTGTCTCGATCTTGTCTTCAGGAGCGTTGGCTTTGCCCACCAGCGTTATCATGATCTCCACAAACTCGTTCGCCGCGTTCTTCAACTGTTCCAAGCTGCAACTCAGCAGTTCATCTCCATCAAAAGCGTTAGGGCAGACACCCATGTCATCCAACATCTGCAAAATCAAATTGATCTCGTCAACTTTGTTGGTCCCCGGAGGTGGGACCGAGATCGGCTTGTCCAGAGGACCGATAAACTTGGGCCTTAATATCTTGAACACTGGATCCGTCTTGAGTAGCGTTTTCAAATGGCCATAATAATACTGCCACTTTGCACGGTCCCGCGCTTCGCTGTTCGTCTCCTTCTCCCTGGACGCGATCTTCCCTGGGTCGTATTCCGTCTTTGGCCTCGCGATCTTACCTGGTGCTTCATCGCATTCCTCTTTGACTCCGGTCTTCGGTTGCACGGTGTGGCCGATCTGTCGCTCTTTGACGTCTGATCCCACCGATCTCATCTTGGATCGTTCCAATGCGGTCGATCTCGCGGTCGAGTGTCTCGGCTTGAGGTCGGGCGATCTCTCGACGAAGGAATAGGGTTTGGCTTTCGCCGATGTGGTTTTCACCATTGGATTTTCATCCAGCAGATCGCTCTTTGCAGAGCGATCTGCGGTGGCCCCCGAAAGGGCCCTAGGAGGTATTTGAGGTTTATCTTCCAGATCGATCTCTCGATCTTCCTCTTTCATTTTCATTTCATCAGGGCCCCTCCCGAAACTCTGATGATCTGAGGATCTTGTGTTTCTGCGTGTCTGCGTTGATCCCTCTGTCGCTGACACTTCAATCCCAGGATCTTGCTTGATCTTGACATCTTCGCCAGTGGACTCACGGTGAAATCCAGAGGCCTCAGAAGATCCGGGCACGCGCACCATTGTGGTGAAGTCGATCTCACAAAATTACTTTAGTGAGTGTCAATCTTCCACTTGCCCAGACTTGCCGACTCACGGAGGGGGTACTCCGATCCGTGCCTTGCTGTATAACCTTGTGCTCACCTTGTGTACCCGTCGGTTGGGCTGGCTTGAGCTCTTCGTAACGGCCTTGGGAGATGTCGATCTCGCTGAGAGGTTGGGTTGAGCGTTCGCTTCCGGTGCGGAAATATTCACACCACGAACGGGGGTTCTGCGATCTTGATCTTAAGTCGCGGCAGTCACTCTTGGGCGATGTCGCGATCTCGATCTTGAATCACACCGATCTCGATTTGTCTTCGGGATCGGGGTCTTCGCTGTGCGGAAATCTTCACTCAGCAAATAGTTGTCTTGCGTCGATCTTGCGTTGGGATCGGTCCAATCTAGTCTCGGGATCGGCCGATCTTGCCGGAAGTGCGCAATGTGGGCAGATCGGTCCTGGGTTTCGCCAAAATGAACCGTGCCGATCTGTTTAGTAAATCAAAACGAACTTGCTCGGTCTTGTCTTGAACGCCTTGTCCCGATCTTCTGACCACTTGCGCCGTCTCGCGATCTTGTGTCCAATGTCCTTTTCCTTTTCCTGATGTTGATGCTACCCTATCAGTTGAGTTGAGTGTGAGTACTTGATCGATCCGGGCCAAATATCCCGAGATCGCTCTTCTCGATCTTGGCCAACAATCCAAGATCGGTCTTCTGTGTCCTTGTAACACGCGCACCTTGACCCGCCGGGGAAGCCAAATCAATCTTGCCCGGAGAAGAGGGGAGGGGAACGTGCGTCGTGAGCAGAAGAAGTAGAGTTCAAGTCTGTTTATTAACCAACCAAATTAATAGCCAACCTATCCTTAAGCCTATTCCCAACCGTAGGTCACTCTCCAAGTCGATATCACCTTTAAGCTTGACCGCCCCTTTGAACACGTGTCGAAATCTCGTGACCTGTACTCCAAAGATAGCGCCAATACTCCCGATATCGTACCTAGACACCAAAAAAGGGACCAAATTCCAAATACGGTACCAAATACCCAATTTTGGTACCGAAAGGTCCAAAATAGTACCCAAATAAGGAATGTGCCTAAATCCATTTTGCGACGTCCATTCGACCGGCTTCCACTGGCTCTTTCGGTCTGAACTTTTGGGACATCTCTCATAGACCTTCAACAAGCATTTACATCATCATACGATAGCTCCATAATCGATATATCCATAACCAGCAGGGAACATGACCGATCTGATGTCCAATTCGAGACCGAGTAGGCTCGACACAGTGCGATCCGGCCCTATATGTCGTTTCCGTTCATTGTGTGTACTCCAATACCATTCCCAAGGGTCTATCTGCTCAATGGGACCATCCATAGTTCTTACAACGGTCCCCCGGACTCCCACCAACATCCACAATTCCAGATCGGTCCATAATTAACCTAAGTCAGTACTTCTTTTGGGAGCCCGGTATAGAATGTCACCGATCTAATAGATTTCAACACCTTTGTCACAGAGTCACTTCGCATCGTCTGGTCCCAGATGCACCTTTCCCAGAGTAATTCTGCTTCAGATCAGCCGTTTAGTACAATCCAGTCCCTTGTCCCAGATCGCACCGTTACAATCATTCCTTGTCCCAGATCGCAGCATGGGAATCATCCCTTTTCACGCCCCGTCTCAGATCGTTCGATACCCGTTAGTCTGACGACAGTTGGATCGTATCGTCTTTCTCCGTTGGGATCGCCTCCCATCTCTCATTGGATCGCCAGGTCCCGTGGTCTAATTCTCCACCAGTAAGTGGCGCCTCAAATATGTGGTCACCGATCCTCGTAGAAAATTTGATTAGTGACTTTGCCACAACCGCCCCCTGCACTGAAGTCCATTGTACAGCAATTGACCTCAGTGCCGTCACTCATCAACTTTGCTCCAACCACTCAAGTCCATATCATGGTCTCTCCGACGCATCTCCCCACCTCGCCGATCTCGTCGGAAGGCTCCACCGTGTTCCTGTCTCCGGATCGCGACCCGTCACCTGGATCGCCGGATCGCGGGCGGTATGCTCCCATCGTCCCTGATCGACATGCATCCCCCAGTCGTCTACATTCGGCCGGATCGCCAGTGATCGCCACGAGATCGCCAGATCGACAGCCGACCAGACCCTCGTCTCCAACCCAAGACTTACCGTCTGGATCGCCGGATCGACGTGAGTCTTTAAGTGATTCCCATTCGGTCGGATCGCCCTCGATCGTCACGGACTCACCAGATCGTCCGTTTGAACCGTCCTCACTTCCCGTACCTCCGGCGACTCTGGGTGCATTTAGGTCCGACGCCCTGGCCATTAGTGAGTCTCGTACAGAGTCTGCTCCAGCTGCGGACGTTACCGGCCGCGTTCCAAGAGTTTCTGCCGACGACGTTCGTCTTACGTTGGCTACGATCTCTTATTTATGGGATCGCGAGGCCACCTTCCGCAGCCAAGCCGACACCATTCATGAGCTTCAGCATTTATACCGAGATGCGGTCGCCCGGGGGGATCGTTTGGACAAAGAAATTGATTCTCTGCATGAACTGGTCGCCCCCTTCGTCTCCTTCGTCCAGCGTCGATACGATTGGATGCAGGGCCGCTACGTCGACGCAGTACATTCTTTAAGCGACTGTAAACGAGCTCTGCAGACACATCGCGATCAATCGGAGGAGGTTCGTCGACTTCGCGCTTTGTTACGTGCCAACGAGGAGGATCAAGGCAGCTTGGAACGACAGGTGAACGCTTTGAGGACTCAAATGCACTCGCTCCAAGCTGAGCTTAATTCTCTCCGACGGCAGCGCGACCAGCTGACCTCCGACAGGTCTTTCCTTCACATAGATGTTTTGCACTTGAAGGAGCAATTGGCTCGATCTCAGGCGGAGATCGCAGAGGGACTGGCTTCGATCAGCGATCTCATACAACAAGTGGATGGCTTGACTCCTCTGGAGGGTCAGTTGGCACTTTCGCGGCTGGAAAACGCCAACCTCCGTCGTCAGCTTGCGGAACACCTCACGGTACACGACCAGCTACAGGTGGCGGAACACGATCGGGATCGGGCCATAGCCGAGCACCGAGCGCTGCTCGACACACTGAACAGTGCCATACTCGGGTCCCAATCCTCTACATTGACCGTTCGACCGACGCCTACGAGTGCTACTCAGGCCAGATCGCCACTATCGGAGACGCCCACGGTGACGTGGATGGCTGAACGATCTTGGCCGCTAACAGACCTTTGATGAGGTCCGATAACTTCTCCTGATACTTTGGTGCGACCGGACGTACTCTTTGCGCTATCGGTGCTGCCCCACCGACATCAATATCACAGATCGCGCCTCGTGCTGCTGGTGGTAGAGCATTACCTCTACCCATGAGGATGTGACGACTCTTCCAGATCAGCGATCTGAGCCGCTGTTGATCAGTGGTGAGAGGCATATCGGGATCGCCGATCTGAATGTCCTCAATCGTAACTTCTTCTGTAGTCGCCGACATTTCTGGTAGTACCGCCATGTGTTGCTCGATATCTTCAGCAAACAAATCTCCGCTCTCGTGGTAGTAAACTGGTGTTCCCGCGATCTCGACATCTTCAGTCTTTAACATTGCTTCTTCCTTAGGCTCTTTCATCTCTCCCGGCTGCTCCGACCTCAGCAGTTTACCGGTCGGATCGGCTTTCGATAGAGACGACATGTCACGTAGCCATTCTTGATCGATATCGCGATCTCCCTTCGTTGCATGTTGGGTTCCGATCTCATGGTCGTTTTCCATCCACAATAGCTCAGCTCTGTTGACTGTTTCTTCTTTGGCAACCACAGCATCTGCCTTTTGCGATTCGCCATTGTTAGTTTGGTGCGTTACCGTGGAGATCGCTGGAGATAGGTTCTTCAACGTATCAGACGGTCGTTTAACGATACGTTTGGGGGTGGCATACGTAGGGCGATCTACCAGTGGGCCGGTATGTTCTTTTGGGAGTTCCTTCACTCGATCCGTCGTAGCCTCATACGCCAGAGTTTGCCACTCCTTGTACTTCCCCGATCCGACCGTCACGAAACCTTGAGTTCGTGGTACCATATCGCCTTCGGTCCACAAGCCCAATATAGTGTGGGTGGGCAATATGATCTCACGATCGCCAGTGTTGGTCATCTGCAGGTACTTCCTACTACCAAACCCCGAGATCACTGTAGGTACCCAGTCTGGTCCTCTGGCGACCCACAACTTCATCTTAGCCCCTCCGATCCCGATCTTCACTTCCCTTGACTCTCCGACCGGGATCACCACATGTTGGTCCTTCGCCGTTATATGTTGTATCTTCGATCCGTACGCGGGGCGACGTCCTGCGAGGTGAATGCGGATTTCTTCTGGTAGACATAGCGCACCATCCGCTAGGTCGAGCCGCACTCCGGCAGGAACCATAAAGTCCATGCCCAGAATCGCTTCTTGCCCTGCCAGATCGCCTACCCACACATTGAAATAGTACACTAACGACCCCGCGAGGGTTACTTTGATCTTGGTGCGTCCTATTGTCATGTACGGAGCTTCTCCGATCCCGATACATTCTTGTCGTTGACTCTCGTCAATATTGCAACCGACCTCACGAGCAAAGGTGGTGTCAATGATCGACACTTCAGCACCAGAATCAAATAGCAGAGTGGCTTTTACATTGTTGATCTTGCCAACAGCTTTCGCTTGTTTGAACCATTTCCCGGGCGAAAAATGCTTCCAGTATCCGCGAGATTCACCGTAAGCGAGCTCGATCTCCATAGTTGGTTCAGATCGCGAGTATTCATCGATCCGTTTCAGATGGGCCACAGAAGCGACACGTTTTAACTTCGAACGAGATATATTTGTTTCCATATCTGTATCCTGCTTACTCTCGCGATCCGTCTTCTTTTTTCCACGTATGCAATAATGCAGAGCCCAGAACGCTCGGCTCGTACCAGATTCAAACCTGGCGAGCGTCCTAGTTTAACATCTTCTCGGCCTTTTCTGGCAGCATCCCCGCATGCTTGTTCGGGACATACCACTGGCGGATCATGTTGTAGAACTCCTCCATGGGACACTTCCCCGGGTCGTGCATCTCACCGCAGGCACGGCACACGAAGAAACAGTTGTCAGAGGGGTGTCCTTTACGCCCACACTTCTGGCAAGTGAGCCGTTTCCAACAACGGAGATCTCCATGCTTGGTCGATCCGCAATGAGTACACGGCTTCGATGGCAAATTGCGATCTTGATAGTCTCGACGATTGTTCGGGTCGACCGATCTCGCGTTTGCTGTAACGTCGTTAGGAGATGAACGCCGATCCGTAGTGGCAGCCACATGGACTGATCTCAATCGATCTTCCAAATCCGATCCGTAAGTGTCCGATCCTGACTCGCTGCTGACATCCTCGGTACGGATCATCCTCACCGCTCGTGCAGGCTTAGACAGCGCTGGACCCTGAGTTCCCTTCTGTCTGAACTTGGACGATCCCATCATCACTTTCCCTTGACGCGATCTCCCTTGTTGATATCCATGCAGTGTCTTTTGCATGGCCTCCGCGTCTTCTACATTCAGCAGTAGCAATTGATTGGACAGATCGGGGTCGTCCAAAGTGTCAATGAAATGGTTGACATGTTCCTTGCGCGCAGCTGGCAATCCAGTCATCACCGGTATCTTCGCTTCCATTCCCATCACATTAAGCCGATACAGGTACTGCAAAGGATCTTCCTCCGATCGCTTCTTTGCGTGGTAATACTGTCGGCTCGCGGACATCCCGTGTCCCGCATATTCCACAAGAAAGCTGTTCATCAACTCCTTCCAATTGAATCTCGTCGATCTACTCATCTGTCGGTACCAATAACGGGCGGGGCCCACCATGAGATCACCGAAAACCAGACATCTCTCTTCGTCCGGTGCTTGATCCCGGAGGAACGCTGACTTTAATTTGCCGATCCAGGTTCGTGCTTTGTCTACTTCCCGATCCTTCCCTGAGAATTCTTTCAGTTCAGAAATCGATGAGATTCTGATCCTCTGCGTGATGTTTCCCCCTCCGGCAGTCACACCGGTCGAGGCTACGTGAGGGCGCCGTGGTTCGGGCATCCATAAATCGTCCGGGTCGTATTCCGCCTCTTGATGGATCTGCTGGTAAGTGTCCGACTTTACCGATTCCATCTCCACATCCGGCATGTCATGGCTTTCGTGCGAGGGATGGAAAAAGGCACGGCGATCTGGGTAGTGGGTCGGCTGTCGATTCATTCGCTGAGCTGTACGTTGATCCGCCTCGTACTTCCTCATGGCTGCATTGAAGTGCCGGCTTAGATCGCCCTCTTCTTGATCATTCAGCCTAGTACGGGTACCGGCCGATCTCTGTGGCATGTCGCTCTTGGCTTGTCCTTTAAAGGCCTCGAGCTTGGCTTGGCCGATCTTGTCCTTCAAAAACATACCGCCAGACGGTCCTAACGACATTCGACGAATGCTGATGGATCCATCTGACTCGCTCTCGGAGTCGTCCGAGGCGTAGCGGGGCGATCCCACGGCGTGTTCCTGAAGCGAATCAAAAGGTGTCTCGATCTTGTCTTCAGGAGCGTTGGCTTTGCCCACCAGCATTATCATGATCTCCACAAACTCGTTCGCCGCGTTCTTCAACTGTTCCAAGCTGCAACTCAGCAGTTCATCTCCATCAAAAGCGTTAGGGCAGACACCCATGTCATCCAACATCTGCAAAATCAAATTGATCTCGTCAACTTTGTTGGTCCCCGGAGGTGGGACCGAGATCGGCTTGTCCAGAGGACCGATCAACTTGGGCCTTAATATCTTGAACACTGGATCCGTCTTGAGTAGCGTTTTCAAATGGCCATAATAATACTGCCACTTTGCACGGTCCCGCGCTTCGCTGTTCGTCTCCTTCTCCCTGGACGCGATCTTCCCTGGGTTGTATTCCGTCTTTGGCCTCGCGATCTTACCTGGTGCTTCATCGCATTCCTCTTTGACTCCGGTCTTCGGTTGCACGGTGTGGCCGATCTGTCGCTCTTTGACGTCTGATCCCACCGATCTCATCTTGGATCGTTCCAATGCGGTCGATCTCGCGGTCGAGTGTCTCGGCTTGAGGTCGGGCGATCTCTCGACGAAGGAATAGGGTTTGGCTTTCGCCGATGTGGTTTTCACCATTGGATTTTCATCCAGCAGATCGCTCTTTGCAGAGCGATCTGCGGTGGCCCCCGAAAGGGCCCTAGGAGGTATTTGAGGTTTATCTTCCAGATCGATCTCTCGATCTTCCTCTTTCATTTTCATTTCATCAGGGCCCCTCCCAAAACTCTGATGATCTGAGGATCTTGTGTTTCTGCGTGTCTGCGTCGATCCCTCTGTCGCTGACACTTCAATCCCAGGATCTTGCTTGATCTTGACATCTTCGCCAGTGGACTCACGGTGAAATCCAGAGGCCTAGAAGATCGGGACCCACCATTGTGGTGAAGTCGATCTCACAAAATTACTTTAGTGAGTGTCAATCTTCCACTTGCCCAGACTTGCCGACTCACGGAGGGGGTACTCCGATCCGTGCCTTGCTGTATAACCTTGTGCTCACCTTGTGTACCCGTCGGTTGGGCTGGCTTGAGCTCTTCGTAATGGCCTTGGGAGATGTCGATCTCGCTGAGAGGTTGGGTTGAGAGTTCGCTTCCCGTGCGGAAATCTTCACACCACGAACAGGGGTTCTGCGATCTTGATCTTGAGTCGCGGCAGATCTCTATTGGGAGATGTCGCGATCTCGATCTTGAATCACACCGATCTCGATTTGTCTTCGGGATCGGGGTCTTCGCTGTGCGGGAATCTTCACTCAGCAAATGATAGTCTTGCGTCGATCTTGCGTTGGGATCGGTCCGATCTGGTCTCGGGATCGGCCGATCTTGCCGGAAGTGCACAATGTGGGCGGATCGGTTGCTTGTTTTGCCAAAATGAAACGTGCCGATCTGCCCTGTAGATCGCTTCAGTCTTGCTCGGTCTTGTCTTGAACGCCTTGTCCAGATCTTCTGACCACTTGAGCCGCCTCGCGATCTTGTAACCAAAATCCTTTTCCTTTACCGTTGTATGCTGCTACCCTAGCAGTTTGAGTTAAGTTGAGTTACCTTAACCCCACCTTGGCCAAACTATCCAAGGTGAGTACACGAAACCACGGCGCGGCGAAGTCTCTTGATCGCCGGGAGGCCAAATATCCTGCCCGGAAGAGAAGTCTGCGACGTGCTTTTTATGTAAAAACGGTAACTGTTTTATTGACCAACCAAATTAATAGCCAACCTATCCTTAAGCCTATTCCAAACTGTAGGTCACTCTCCAAGTCGATCACCTTTAAGCTTGACTGCCCCCTTGACCACGTGTCGAAATCTCGTGACCTGTACTCCAAAGATAGCGCCAATACTCCCGATATCGTACCTAGACACCAAACGAGACCAAATTCCAAATACGGTACCAAATACCCAATTTTGATGCCGAAAAGTCCAGAATAGTATCCAAAATGCGGAATGTGTCTAAATCCATTTTGCGACGTCAATTCAACCGGCTTCCACTGACTATTTCGATCTGAACTCTTGCGACATCACTCATGGACCTTCAACAAGCATGTTTATCACGATCCAATAGCTCCATCACCGATATATCCATAATCAGCAGGGAATATGACCGATCTGATGTCCAATTAGAGATTGTTGATGATCGGTACAGTACAATTCAGCAGTAAATAGCTTTCTGTTTACCGTACGTGCTCCAATCTCATCCTCCTGGGTTTATCGGATCAACGAGACCATCCACAGGTCTTGAAACAGTTCCCTGGACTCCCACGAGTATCCAGACTTCCAGATCGGGCTATAATTAACCTAAATCAGTACTCCCTTTGAGAGACTGGTAAAGAGTGTCACCGATCTGCTGGATGTTACACCTTCGTCACAGAGTCATATCGCGTCACCTGGTCCCAGATCTTTGTCCCAGATCGCTCCATGGAAATCGTTCTATTTGTCGTCTTGTCCCAGATCGCTCTGTCTCAGGTCGATCCATATCCATAAACCTGAAGACAGTTGGATCGGATCGCCGATCTCCGTTGAGATCGCTTTCTATCTCCTTATTGAATCGCTAGGTCCAATGTTATCATATTTTACCAGTAAGTGACGCCTTAACTGGGTAGTCACCGATCCACGTCCCAAAATTTGATTAGTGACTTTACCACAACCGCCCCCTGTACTGAAGTCCGTTTGGGCAGCAATCGGCTTCAGTTCAGTCACTCATCAACTTCGATCCAGAAACTCAGGTCCGTCTCATGACCTCTCCGACACGCCTCTCCACCTTGCCGATCGCTTCAGAAGGTTCCACCGTGCTTCTTTCTCCGGATCGCGACCCGTTGCCCAGATCGCCAGATCACGAAGATCTCACTCCAACAGTTCCGGATCAGTCTGGGTCTCCAAGTCGTCTTGGTCCGGCCAGATCGCCATCGATCGTCACGGGATTGACAGATCGACGACCAACCGGACCTTTATCTCCATCCCGAGACATATCGTTTAGATCGCCAGATCCCGGGAGGTATAATCTAATAGTCCCAGATCGACCCGTATCTCCACTTTTCCATACAGACGACCGGATCGACAGCCTGAGTTGAGCCCATCCCATTCTTCACCATATCGATAGTTACTTGGGATCCACTAATATCTCCAGTCAATCGAACTGGATCGCCAGATCATCAGTCTCGGCTTAGATATCTATTCGTTTGAACAAGATCGGTAGATTATTCTGCTTCACTTGGATCGCCGGTCTTAGTAGAAATCGAAATGATAATACATTAGATTTCATTATCATCGCTCGTCACATCTTTTATCGTTGTATCACCATGCCAAATCAATCTCGCTCTCCATCAATTAGTTGGTAATTCAGTTCCATAATCATATACGAGCAGCCCATTCCTCTGGCATGTACTACCTCCAAGTACACCTTTTAAACCCATTCCACCAGCATGTGCTATCTCCTAGCACACCCGTCAACCGATATCCTCCGCCACATACAGCCTCCCGTCATGTGCTTTCACCGCTTTACAGCCATATGCAACCTCCTTGCATACTTCAACCACACCTAATCTCCAGATCGGTGTTCGACCCTTGATGCAGCTTCTTCTAAGTGCCTCACCTTGAATCGATTCCGGCTTGCTCGACCACGGTCATATTCTTGCGACATATCCACGCAATTTACATCTGCCTCGTCTATCCATGTCGGATTGCTGGATCCTTTCCAACACTTCCTGACCGGACAGTGTACTCGTCCAACCCGTGGTTTTCGGCCAGATCGCACGTCTTCTGTTCTTTTCACTTCGAGCTTATCATCCTCTCGACCTCCTTCCAAGCTATCGTCCGGCCACAATACTTCATCAAAGCCCACTCGATCAATCTCGTATACCGTCAAACAGATTATTGGTCGATCCTGAAACATCTTGACCTGCTTCAACTTCGAAAGATGAATCATTGAGAGCAACCTGTATAGTTCACCATCAATATCCAGTCGTACGATATGATCTCCACATTTGACGGCCTCACGAAACGGTCCGTGGCACATATGGGCTAAACTTGGTGCATATTCCTCCTTGAACCGATCGAGATAAAGCCCCACATCCTCTCCACGACTTATCTGCAGTGGATTACAATCCGCATTATAGCGGTCGATCCCCACCGTATCAGTCTATGGGGTCATCACGGTGAACTGTCCATGCTCTTCACTGTATCCCATATCGGTCTGTTTTTTATGATGGTAACTGAACTATTTTCTGTCAGGATCAACATCACTAAAAATTCCCCATTCGATCATCGTTGCCCCCTCCTCGATGTTCAAGTTAGCAAATCGACAGGGTCCCACAGCGTCACAGCTCATAGCCTTGGTGGCATTTATCACAGCAGGAGACAGCATATCACCAATCACTCAAGGTAAGTCATTGTAAGTCCCTGTTATAGCTGCGTCTCCAAGCTGTCGATTGTCTCGTCCTTGTAACACACGATCTCGAGCTGATATCCCGCCTGACTGACGTCTGGACTCTCCATGCACCGTATCAATATCGTCATGGTCTCCGTCTTTGGTCGTGATATCTTCACATACCGATTATTTCCATCCGATCGACGCTTGATCGATCTCCACCTTATACTGCGCCGGCGACCTCGCATCCTCGTTCCCCTTCGACGATCTCACGGTCGCAATTATTTCGAGTCCTTTGACCAGTCGGGTGTGCTCTTCTTGCGACTCCCCCTCTTGAACCCGATCCCGTCTGCCTGACGGCTGGACCGTTCTTGTAACAGATCAGCTACCTCAGACTCGGTGTCTACAGTCTTAATCTCCCTTGTGGCGTCGATCTCTTGCTTCGGTCGGTCTTGTATCCACTCGACGCTTTTAATCTTCTCTTTACTATCCATCGCTGAAGGTGTCTTCATACACAGTCGATATACACTTGTAGGGTGATCGCCGCATAGAAATCCGCGCCCCCAGTCTAGATCAGCTTCGAAATCTTGATCCATACAATACGTTTGATGACTTTCTCAATCTTGATCGACAGAAAGCTCAAACGATCCATCGGGTAAATGCGTATTTTCTTCACGATCTTGACATATCCAGTACTGCGGGTCACCTTCTGGATTTTGAACCGTAGAAAACCCTTGACCTCTTTCTCGATCTTGATCGATAGAAAGAGTAAACGATCCATAGTGAGAAGGCGGATTCACTTCGCAGTCTCGATCTGTCGAATACTGTGTATCATCATCGCGATCTTGACATGTCCAATACTGTGGGTCATCTTCGTAGTATCGATTCATTGCATAAGAGCGATCACTTTCTCGATCTTGATCAATATGACGTTGAACCGATCTATCGTGTGAAGGATGAATCACTCTTCGATCTCGTTCCGTCAAATACTGTGGATCACCTTCGCGATCTCTATCAGCAGAACTCTGAAACGATTCATCATGTGAGAGCATATCGACGACGGCATTCTCTTCTCCTGACGCAGATTTGATACTTTCTCCTCCCGTTTCAGATTTAGAAATCCGATGAGGAACTACTGCCGCTTCTTTCGCCGGTTCCACCGGATCATCTTTTGGTCGTGCCATTAACTTTATCGTTCTGCCATAGTTCGAATGATTTGCCGGCGATTCGATCCATTCATTATCGGGCCACTTCCATTGTTCATCTGTAGTATTTTCATACGCTAAGGTTTGACACTCCTTATATGGGCCAGATCCATACAATACGTATTCTTGAGATCGTGGTGTTGTCTCGCCTTTCATCCCCATACCGAGTGTGGTATGTGGTGGTAACACGATCTTCTGATCACCAATATTCGTCACCTGCAGATGTAATAGCTTGCCAGGGCCGTATCTTACTGTTGGCACCCAATCATGTCCTCGTGCGATCCACAACCTTGAGAACGCTTGACTAATACCGATCTTCACCTCCGTAGATTCTCCAACAGGGATCTCGATGGGTTGGTCAGTAGCTTTTATCTTTTTCACCTTTGATTTATGGGTGAACTTTTGAGAAGAGAATTGGATTCTCATCCGGTTGTTTTCGTGAAAGGTAGTATTGTTGATCGACCGATTCTTCGTGTCCACAATATTCGAGCAAGAATTCTTCCACCAGCGCCTTCCAATCAAATTGTATCGATTCGTTCAGTTGGAGATACCAATATCGGGCTGGAACGGTGAGCACATCGCCGAACACCGAAAACATTTCTTCATCAGGTATTTGTTCTCGAACAAAGGCCGATCTGACCTTGCCGATCCATCTCCGAGCCCAATCTTCGTCTCGACTTTTTCCTGAAAATCCTTCCAGACGTGAGATCACGGAAGACCTAATTCTCTGAGTGGAAATCTAGATATCGATGTGGTTTCTGAAGTGGCTACATATGGCCGCCTTTGTTCTACAAGCCATGATCGATCATATGAACTTTCGCTTAGACGAAAGGGCTTCGATCCCACCAATTCAGATTTGACGTCCGAGATGATCGATGCATGGCAAGACGATCTCATTTGATTCTGCTTGGACGTGATAAAATCCAGGGCGATCTTGTCTTCAGTCAACGCGATTTTGTCCACTAGACGAATCATAATCTCGGCAAAAGCGTCCACTGCGATCTCGATCTGTTCCATACTGCATTGTCACATGTCCTTCACATCGAAATCGCCGAAGCAAAATCCGGTTTCTATCAGCAGACAGAAAATTAACGCGACAGCGTCGATGTGACTGGCGGCTCTCTTCAGTATTGACACCGGCCTATTCAGCGATCTCATTAGCTTTGGCTGTAGAATTTTGAAGACAGCTTCTGTGGTAAAGTCACTAATCAAATTTTGGGATGTGGATCGGTGACTACCCAGTTAAGGCGTCACTTACTGGTAAAATATGATGACATTGGACCTAGCGATTCAATAAGGAGATAGAAAGCGATCTCAACGGGGATCGGCGATCCGATCCAACTGTCTTCAGGTTTATGGATATGGATCGACCTGAGACAGAGCGATCTGGGACAAGACGACAAATAGAACGATTTCCATGGAGCGATCTGGGACAAAGATCTGGGACCAGGTGACGCGATATGACTCTGTGACGAAGGTGTAACATCCAGCAGATCGGTGACACTCTTTACCAGTCTCTCAAAGGGAGTACTGATTTAGGTTAATTATAGCCCGATCTGGAAGTGTGGATACTCGTGGGAGTCCAGGGAACTGTTTCAAGACCTGTGGATGGTCTCGTTGATCCGATAAACCCAGGAGGATGAGATTGGAGCACGTACGGTAAACAGAAAGCTATTTACTGCTGAATTGTACTGTACCGATCATCAACAATCTCTAATTGGACATCAGATCGGTCATATTCCCTGCTGATTATGGATATATCGGTGATGGAGCTATTGGATCGTAATAAACATGCTTGTTGAAGGTCCATGAGTGATGTCGCAAGAGTTCAGATCGAAATAGTCAGTGGAAGCCGGTTGAATTGACGTCGCAAAATGGATTTAGACACATTCCGCATTTTGGATACTATTCTGGACGTTTCGGTATCAAAATTGGGTATTTGGTACCGTATTTGGAATTTGGTCTCGTTTGGTGTCTAGGTACGATATCGGGAGTATCGGCGCTATCTTTGGAGTACAGGTCACGAAATTTCGACACGTGTTCAAGGGTGCGGTCAAGCTTCAAGGTGATCGACTTGGAGAGTGATCTACGGTTTGGAATAGGCTTAAGGATAGGTTGGCTATTAATTTGGTTGGTCAATAAAACAGTTACCGTTTTTATATAAAAAGCACGTCGCAGACTTCTCTTCCGGGCAGGATATTTGGCCTCCCGGCGATCAAGAGATTTCGCCGCGCCGTGGTTTCGTGTACTCACCTTGGATAGTTTGGCCAAGGTGGGGTTAAGGTAACTCAACTTAACTCAAACTGCTAGGGTAGCAGCCACACAACAAAGGAAAAGGAAAAGGATTTTGGACACAAGATCGCGAGGCGGCTCAAGTGGTCAGAAGATCTGGACAAGGAGCTCAAGACAAGACCGAGCAAGACTGAAGCGATCTACAGGGCAGATCGGCACGTTTCATTTTGGCAAAAAAAGCAACCGATCCGCCCACATTGTGCACTTCCGGCAAGATCGGCCGATCCCGAGACCAGATCGGACCGATCCCAACGCAAGATCGACGCAAGACTATCATTTGCTGAGTGAAGATTCCCGCACAGCGAAGACCCCGATCCCGAAGACAAGTCGAGATCGGTGTGATTCAAGATCGAGATCGCGACGTTTCCGGATAGAGATCGCCGCGACTTAAGATCAGGATCGCAGAACCCCTGTTCGTGGTGTGAAGATTTCCGCACGGGAAGCGAACTCTCAACCCAACCTCTCAGCGAGGTCGACATCTCCCAAGGCCATTACGAAGAGCTCAAGCCAGCCCAACCGACGGGTACACAAGGTGAGCACAAGGTTATACAGCAAGGCACGGATCGGAGTACCCCCTCCGTGAGTCGGCAAGTCTGGGCAAGGGGAAGATCGACCCTCACTAAAGCAATTTTGTGAGATCGACTTCGCCACGATGGTGTGCGTGTCCGGATCTTCTGAGACCTCTGGATTTCATCGTGAGTCCACTGGCGAAGATGTCAAGATCAAGCAAGAACCTGGGATTGAAGTGTCAGCAATAGAGGGATCGACGCAGACACGTAGAAGCACAAGATTCTCAGGTCATCAGGGTTTCGGGAGGGGCTCTGATGAAATGAAAATGAAAGAGGAAGATCGAGAGATCTATCTGGAAGATAAACCTCAAATACCTCCTAGGGTACTTTCGGGGGCCACCGCAGATCGATCTGCCAAGAGCTATCTGCTGGATGAAAATCCCAAGGTGAAAACCGAACCGGCGAAAGCCAAACTCAATACCCTCGTTAGCAGGTCACCTGACATTAATACGAGGAAGACGTTGGCCGGATCGGCACGAAAGAAGAAGAAAGTGTCGGTATCGAATACCCTCGTCAGCAGGTCACCAGACACTAACACGAGAAAGACGGCCAAGAAACCCGCCGGATCGGCACGAGAGAAGAAGAATGTGCCGGGATCGAATACCCTCGTTCGCAGGTCACCCGAAATTCATACGAGGAAGACGGCCAAGAATCCCGCCGGATCGGCACGAAAGAAGAAAAATTGCTGGGATCGAATGGCGAAGATCATAGAATCGGAAAACCAATCGGATCGGAGATCGTAGTCAAAGAAGAATATGATCGTGAGATGGCCGAGATCGCGGTGTCGAAGATTGAGTCGGTGACTCAAATGTGGGAGCGTGCTAAATGGAAGTGCTATTATAGCCACTTCAAGACAGTGCTCAAGACAGACCCAGTGTTTAAGATATTACGGCCCAAGTGGATCGGCCCTCTGGGTAAGCCGATCTCTATCCCGCCGCCCGTGACTAGCAAACTCGGTGCGATTGATTTGATTTTGCAGATGTTGAATGACACGGGCTTCTGCATTAATGATTTCGATGGAGATGAATTGGCGGGATGCAGCTTGGAACAATTGAAGAACGTAGTAAGCGAGTTCGTGGAGGTCACGATACTTCTGGTGGGCAAAGCCACCACTCCTAGAGACGGGGTTGTCATACCCTCGGGATCTCCTCAAGAACATCCCTCAGGATCGCCTTATTACGCCTCAGCTGACTCCGAGATCGAGTCAGATGGGTCCAATAGCGTTCGTCGGATGTCTTTGGGACCATCGGGAGGTTCGTTTCCAAAGGGCAGGATCGGCTAGGCCAGGATTGAAGCCTTTGAAGAGCAAGCCAAGATCGACATACAACCAAGGTCGTCCGTGGTCTCATATCTGGAAGGGTTTTCAGGAAAAGGTCGAGACGAAGATTGGGCTTTGAGCTGGATCGACAAGGTCAGATCGGCTTTTCTTCGAGAACAAATACCTGATGAAGGAAAATGTTTGGAGCTCGGTGATTTGCTCACCGCTCCAGCCCGACATTGGTATCTCCAACTGAACGAATCGATACAATTTGATTGGAAGGCGCTGGTGGAAGAATTCTTGCTCGAATATTGTGGATACGAAGAATCGGTCGATCAACAATACTACCTTTCACGAAATCAACCGGATGAGAATCCAATTCTCTTCTCAGGACAACGTTCACCGCATAAATCGAAGGTGAAAAAGATAAAAGCTACTGATCAACCCATCGAGATCCCTGTTGAAGAACCTACGGAGGTGAAGATCGGTATTAGTCAAGTGTTCTCAAGGTTGTGGATCGCACGAGGACATGATTGGGTGCCAACAGTAAGATACGGCCCTGGCAAGCTATTATATCTGCAGGTGACGAATATTGGTGATCAGAAGATCGTGTTACCACCACATACCACACTCGGTATGGGGATGAAAGGCGAGACAACACCACGATCTCAAGAATACGTATTGTATGGATCTGGCCCATATAAGGAGTGTCAAACCTTAGCGTATGAAAATACTACAGATGAACAATGGAAGTGGCCCGATAATGAATGGATCGAATCGCCGGCAAATCATTCGAACTATGGCAGAACGATAAAGTTAATGGCACGACCAAAAGATGATCCGGTGGAACCGGCGAAAGAAGCGGCAGTAGTTCCTCATCGGATTTCTAAATCTGAAACGGGAGGAGAAAGTATCAAATCTGCGTCAGGAGAAGAGAATGCCGTCGTCGATATGCTCTCACATGATGAATCGTTTCAGAGTTCTGCTGATAGAGATCGCGAAGGTGATCCACAGTATTTGACGGAACGAGATCGAAGAGTGATTCATCCTTCACACGATAGATCGGTTCAACGTCATATTGATCAAGATCGAGAAAGTGATCGCTCCTATGCAATGAATCGATACTACGAAGATGACCCACAGTATTGGACATGTCAAGATCGCGATGATGATACACAGTATTCGACAGATCGAGACTGCGAAGTGAATCCGCCTTCTCACTATGGATCGTTTACTCTTTCTATCGATCAAGATCGAGAAAGAGGTCAAGGGTTTTCTACGGTTCAAAATCCAGAAGGTGACCCGCAGTACTGGATATGTCAAGATCGTGAAGAAAATACGCATTTACCCGATGGATCGTTTGAGCTTTCTGTCGATCAAGATCGAGAAAGTCATCAAACGTATTGTATGGATCAAGATTTCGAAGCTGATCTAGACTGGGGGCGCGGATTTCTATGCGGCGATCACCCTACAAGTGTATATCGACTGTGTATGAAGACACCTTCAGCGATGGATAGTAAAGAGAAGATTAAAAGCGTCGAGTGGATACAAGACCGACCGAAGCAAGAGATCGACGCCACAAGGGAGATTAAGACTGTAGACACCGAGTCTGAGGTAGCTGATCTGTTACAAGAACGGTCCAGCCGTCAGGCAGACGGGATCGGGTTCAAGAGGGGGAGTCGCAAGAAGAGCACACCCGACAGGTCAAAGGACTCGAAATAATTGCGACCGTGAGATTGTCGAAGGGGAACGCGGATGCGAGGTCGCCGGCGCAGTATAAGGTGGAGATCTATCAAGCGTCGATTGGATGGAAATAATCGGTATGTGAAGACAGTGTGGTGGAGTCGATCTCACAAAATTGCTTTAGTGAGGGTCGATCTTCCCCTTGCTTAGACTTGCCGACTCACGGAGGGGGTACTCCGATCCGTGTCCTTGTTGTATAGCCTTGTGCTCACCTTGTGTACCCGTCGGTTGGGCTGGCTTGAGCTCTTCGTAATGGCCTTGAGAGATGTCGATCTCACTGAGAGGTTGGGTTGAGAGTTCGCTTCCCGTGCGGAAATCTTCACACCACGAACAGGGGTTCTGCGATCTTGATCTTGATTCACGGCGATCTCTATCCGGAAACGTCGCGATCTCGATCTTGAATCACACCGATCTCGACTTGTCTTCGGGATCGGGGTCTTTGCTGTGCGGGAATCTTCACTCAGCAAATGATAGTCTTGCGTCGATCTTGCGTTGGGATCGGTCCGATCTGGTCTCGGGATCGGCCGATCTTGCCGGAAGTGCACAATGTGGGCGGATCGGTTGCTTGTTTTGCCAAAATGAAACGTGCCGATCTGCCCTGTAGATCGCTTCAGTCTTGCTCGGTCTTGTCTTGAGCTCCTTGTCCAGATCTTCTGACCACTTGAGCCGCCTCGCGATCTTGTGTCCAAAATCCTTTTCCTTTTCCTTTGTTGTGTGGCTGCTACCCTAGCAGTTTGAGTTAAGTTGAGTTACCTTAACCCCACCTTGGCCAAACTATCCAAGGTGAGTACACGAAACCACGGCGCGGCGAAATCTCTTGATCGCCGGGAGGCCAAATATCCTGCCCGGAAGAGAAGTCTGCGACGTGCTTTTTATATAAAAACGGTAACTGTTTTATTGACCAACCAAATTAATAGCCAACCTATCCTTAAGCCTATTCCAAACCGTAGATCACTCTCCAAGTCGATCACCTTTAAGCTTGACTGCACCCTTTGAACACGTGTCGAAATTTCGTGACCTGTACTCCAAAGATAGCGCCGATACTCCCGATATCGTACCTAGACACCAAACGAGACCAAATTCCAAATACGGTACCGAATACCCAATTTTGATGCCGAAACGTCCAGAATAGTATCCAAAATGCGGAATGTGTCTAAATCCATTTTGCGACGTCAATTCAACCGGCTTCCACTGACTATTTCGATCTGAACTCTTGCGACATCACTCATGGACCTTCAACAAGCATGTTTATTACGATCCAATAGCTCCATCACCGATATATCCATAATCAGCAGGGAATATGACCGATCTGATGTCCAATTAGAGATTGTTGATGATCGGTACAGTACAATTCAGCAGTAAATAGCTTTCTGTTTACCGTACGTGCTCCAATCTCATCCTCCTGGGTTTATCGGATCAACGAGACCATCCACAGGTCTTGAAACAGTTCCCTGGACTCCCACGAGTATCCACACTTCCAGATCGGGCTATAATTAACCTAAATCAGTACTCCCTTTGAGAGACTGGTAAAGAGTGTCACCGATCTGCTGGATGTTACACCTTCGTCACAGAGTCATATCGCGTCACCTGGTCCCAGATCTTTGTCCCAGATCGCTCCATGGAAATCGTTCTATTTGTCGTCTTGTCCCAGATCGCTCTGTCTCAGGTCGATCCATATCCATAAACCTGAAGACAGTTGGATCGGATCGCCGATCCCCGTTGAGATCGCTTTCTATCTCCTTATTGAATCGCTAGGTCCAATGTCATCATATTTTACCAGTAAGTGACGCCTTAACTGGGTAGTCACCGATCCACGTCCCAAAATTTGATTAGTGACTTTACCA
>CANTFL010001359.1:0-19149 GCA_947650285.1 Hyaloperonospora brassicae
ACAACACGTGTGTAATTCTATCATCAGCCGTAAACGATTTCTTCCATGAAGGTGAGTCATTCTTCTTGATTTGCCTTTAGAAGGCCTGCCAACACGAGTCAGATACCACCGGGTGCACATACCGTTAAAGGTTTACTTGTCAAGCTCACGATCGGAATAGTTCAAATTACAGGATTGTTGATTGCACGATTATCATGGATGTAGGTTCAATGCATCTCAAAAATTTTTTTTATAAAATGCCATTCCAAGACTTGTATTGAACGATATGATGCGTAAACATTGACAGACCATATCAATATAGCCACTTGGCTAGATGACTTTTAACAAAAGAAGAAACATGAAACTGTCCCTTTAGTTCATTGAGCGCGAGGAAGAAATTTGTAAGCCAGGAAGCGAGACGTCTGCTTCTTCAAGTCGGAATTTATAGGTGCAGGATTTTAGCCAACGTTATTCTGTCCGAATAAACCATGCCTGGTTTATACATTTATTTTCTACTTGAAAAAGAAGCATCTCTTTCTACTAATACAATAGAAATTACATTCTTTTTCATATCCAACTGATCTAGCACCAATACACACTAAAAGCTATCTTCATGGTGTCGGGATTTGATATCTATGCACCCCTTTGCATCATATCTATAGTTACCTTTTTCATGGATTATGTGTTGGTAGATAGGATGGCTTAAGATTCCAGCCATATCGTATTTGTTAGAATTGCGTCTTATTGGAGAATATTGTATTATCTGTAGCAATATTTTCGGATCTGAGTGTGACTTTGGTTATGATGCGTATGCGTAATAAAAGACGTCTGTGACATCCAGTATTTTCGAACTATATAGCCACTATTAAAATACGTAAATGTCGAACCGTCCAAAATATCGTTCCAAAAACCTTGATCGATTCCTGCTCTCCTGTCTTTGAGCTGATGTCTACATTCGCGGTCGCTTCGGAAACGTAGCGGGTGTGTCAATTCTTCGACAACTCGTCTTGCAATTGAGCAGTTCCGCTTCGTCCACGACAGGATAAAGTAAAATTGAACTTGCACCGTCAGAATGATATCTGTAGCAAACTCACCGACACCGTTGACGATCGTCGTCAACAATATTTTTCGCACAAGACTGCGATCTTACACAAAACTTAATCGCAACCATCACCAATTTTTTGCCCTGCTACATATAATTTCGTGCTTAATTTATATGCTCAACATACTTTTTTGGGGAGGGTACTAAAATATTGTAGAAATGAAGCCGTATTTTCGATGGGACAGAGACAAGTCGTAAATATCAGTACAAAAAAATGAATCGAAATTTGAATCAAGCATTATTGTAACTGTCACTACGATTGCTGCATACATTCATAAAAATGAGATTTGCAAACAAACAGCTATTCATGCAATAAAGGGTATCATTTTCATCAAAGAATAAACTATTTATGTCTTATGCATCTACATAGGCGGAGCGGAGCTAGCACGTATCATAGCCAGGGGAAGGGATTCATGCTAAACGAGAAAATAGCTCTTTTAAAAGAACTCATCTCGACTACTTACCAAGTTTATAGCTCCAGGTCCTTCTTTAAGGGACATGTACGGTTCAGCGAGTCGACTGCACATTGTTCTAAGGAGTCTGAGCTTGAGTCTTGACACGACTCGACTCGCGATGACCGAAAACACCCTAAGAAGGTACATGTCCATAACAGACTAAAGCGGGACTGAACTTTTTTATGCTTCTATTGTGAGATGACCCCTTAGCCTAAATGTACCTGATTGAACCACTAATGGTCTGATTAAAACCGTCTTGGAGATCTCGTATTTGATGGCTGGCACACGTCAGTTTAAACAATAGATAAGGTGTCTTAATATCAGATTCAATGTGATTATCCCTAAGGTGTCCTAACATTGTTTGCCGGTTACCAACCAACGTGTAACCCACCCCTGAAGTGTGAACAGAATTACCTCGCTGTCGCTGAATGTATTATTAACAGTAGGTACTTGACTCGACTCGGTCTTGCAGTCGTAGCCATGATTCAGTTGACGTCTCGCCTTACCTAAAGGTCCACGTTGGGTGGACCTACTCCGATCATTACGTCTGTGATATCATTACCCGGGATCACAACATGCTAATCTCTCGCGAAGATCGCTTAAATAGTATTTTAGAATGGGATCTTCGTCTTGCTGGTCACATTAGGACTTGTGTAGGTCAGACAGAGCGTTCCATTCTCGAGAGCTAAACGAATCCGCTTGGTACCATTTACTTTATGATCACGATCGCCGCTTAAGTCTCTTTGTCACCATCCTAAGCATCAAAGTAATAGTTTATTATCCGTTTGAGGTAATCTTGATCCGAATCTGATCTTTAGTATGCGTATCAACTTGCTAGTTCCCACAGGTCTGACGACCAACGTCGGAAAGAGACTGGTCTCCCAGTCAGACGTTTTGGCACAATTCGATTGTTGTCTCCGAATGTGTCCAATGCAGCAGCGCGCAAGTCGATACTGGCGCAAGCTGTCGGCTCTTTAGTAACGGGTCGGTGTTCGTACGGATAACTTGCGTCTTTTGAACGTCGATCTCGTTGCTTGGAAACGCAGAAGCTGATATAGAGTTGATCATGTGGTATTCCAGCTCCTTGTCGCTGCTACACAAACGAGCTTTTTGATGTATCCACGATGGACGGTTCCTTGTATGAAAAAATGCGTCCGCAAGTCTCAACGGTCGATGCCGGTCATGACACATGTGCTTCGCGCAGTGGTCTTCGTTCTGTCTGCCAATGTTAGCTACCATGCTATGTACATTCGATGTCGTCCAGTAAAGCTAAACTTGCTGCTTGCACCTTGATCAGATTGATACCATTGGACGCAGTTGATATCGTTGTACTGCGCGCTGTTAGGTCGTTCTCATACACATATGCTAGAGCCCTGCAGATACTTATACGCCCCCGGTCGCGGACCTGCATCTCGAGGTGTGTCATTGTCAGACCATGTGCTAAATTCGTGCAGTCAGGGCACAATCCATGGGTGCGGCCGTCGACATAGTTTGCGAATTGATTCGTTCAGCCAAAACACAATGTCGTGGCGATGTGCGCCGACAAATATCAAATACGACTACCCGGAATATGTACGTGGACGACTCTAACGATTGCTGTCGGTTCATTCCCACCATAATTCAGTAGGGTTTAGGCAACGATATGAACGGACTGCAGCAGACAGTTGCTTTGCTAGCTGTGACATCAAGGATGGATGATACTTAAATTAAGACGAACACGATGATGTATCTCTCACAAGGTCGACATTCGATGTCGTTTATGAAGAACAAAACGCTGTCAATGACAGTACTAACTTGTCACTGATACGAAAGCAACCTGGCAGCTTCTACAAGTTGCATGCTGGGTTGAGATGCTGTTGTGATGCAATCACAACTTACCATGTGGTGCCGTTTTACCAATTAGACCTATGACATACAGCTACGACTGTTGCGCCAAATGCTGACGGACGTGGACAAACGCGCTGGTGTGCATCGAAATTAAGACGTAACGCGCACGGCTATCGTTCCACGACAGGTTAGTGACGAGGGATATTTGTATAAGCTCTAACGATTAGTGATAGTGATACACAAATACCAACAGGAAGAACACACAAGAACATTCGGAAAGCAATGACAGTTTATTGACAATAACGATGAGCTATGGTCCATTGTTACAGCTACCGATTGGCCTGAAAATTCTCGCAGCGGTTGACAAATGCTGGACGAGCCACTCTTACCCGCATCATACGAAGTGAAGATGCCGCATGATGGTGCGGCAAGGAATCCCATATCAATGGCCTAGTGTCTAACGCAATATAAACTACAGCAGTAGGGGCCTTCTGGGTCGAAGGTATCGGGAGGAAACTCTATGAAACAAGCTTGAAATTTCATATAATTCTGATGGCCAGAAGTAGGGCAATCACGAGCCCTGTCGCATGTTATTTCCTTAGCGGCCGACGAGCTAACGATGGCAGCGGATATCATGATGGTGGCGCTGGCGAGTTTAACGTTCATGATGCTGGATGGAGGGGTAGATGGATGTTCCGTGCTCGGCTCGGTGAAAGGCAGAATGATCAACGAGATAGCAGTGTTTGAGAGCGTAAGACGGTGCGCACGCAGTTGGGACCGAACGACATGATAATGATGGCGATACCACGTCACAACTACACACTGCAGAGGGAGTGCGACCCCTTGTGATAGCCTTTCGTACGACACTGTGGACCGAGATTTTCTATACGCGGCATTACGAAGCTTTCAGTTTGACGAAGTGTTTATTACGCTCGTCACCCGGATGCATACCGGGACAACCGCTCGGTTTCTGGTGAATGGGGAACTTTCTGAACCAGTTCCTGTCCGGTCCGGAATACGTCAGGGGTGTCCTCTCGCACCGCTTTTATTTCTACTTGTGGTGGAATTACTTGGGCTGGCTATTCACCAGGCGCCCTCCATCCGGGGTATTCCGGTGCCCGGGGCCTGCGAGGTGGTGCATACATTCTCCGCGTTTGTGGACGACTCCACCATATTCCTTGAGCATGCCAATCAGTTGGCGCCTGCGTTGGAGCTCGTCTCTAGATTTGGACAACTCTCGGGCCTTCATGTCCAGCCTGCCAAGAGCAAATTGATTTTTTTAAACACGGCTATCAGGCTACACCAGTATGGTGGCATCTCAGTCTTACAACACAGAGAGACAACGCGATACCTGGGGTACGAAGTGGGGACAGGGGCATTATTCGATCGAAACTGGGCGCTTCGGCTTCAGAAAATCCGTCGGCGGCTTCTCACTGCAGCGAAAGTAGCGACTAGTGTGCAAAATCGTGTCCTCATTCTCAACGCGATCATTTTACCGGCTATCCTGTTCACCGCGGCCGTCTTCGATGTGCCGAGCTGGGCGAGAACGGAGATATCTCGGCTGTACCGCCAATTCCTGTGGGCGCACGCTTCTGTGCCTGCCGTACGTCGGCACAAAATTAACCCGGGTCTCCTCTTTACGCCCCAGAAGGCAGGCGGGGTTGGTCTGGCCTCGTTCGAAGTAGCCGTCAAAACTCAGCGGACGAAGCACGCGTTGCGTTGGCTAACGCAGCCGCATGACAAATATTTTACAGCGTGGCGGCGCTGGACATATAGCGTGGGAGGTTCCACATCGGCTCTTGTCCCGGCGCTCCATCCGTCTGCTTCAACAACGTTTGACATCAGGCGAGGACCTGGTCGTTCCTCTCTGGCGCAGGATCTCGAACGGCTCCTAGCACCCTCCCCTGAACAAGTGCTGTCGATTCGGGCCAGATTGGACGCGCATCACGCTCGTATGTATGTCGGGGCGAGCAGTCAGTGGAACGGTGACGAATGGTTAATTTCATACCATCAAACGTTTCCTGACCATCCCGCTGTTGCTGATCACCGGATGGATACATTAGCCGCTTTCTGGGGCCGCTTTCACTGGGATGGCAATCCTTGGATTCAAGGGCCAGACGGCAAGCCCCTAGAGCGGGCCAAATATGCCCGGATACCTCCATGTTCACTGCGCAGTCTGTGCATTCGGCGACTGGGGTCACATGAATTTCAATTTACGTTCCCGTCTCTCGGCGGTACTCCGTCTCGGCATATGCATTGTAAATTACAACGTTGGGCGACTTCGATCCTGCTCTCGTCACCCCCACCTTGCTGTCGGTGCGGGACCGGTAGAGCCCGGGCTCGTCTTACGTCATCCACCGCCGTTTCGGCGCGCTTATAAATGGTCCCGGGTACGAGCTGATTTAATTGTCGGGTCATGTCGGGATCCTGTCGAGTCCGCGACCTCGACGATTCGCCTCCGCCAAGATGTCAATGGAATCCATTGGTCGATTGACGGGAATTTACCAGAATTACGGGGGTCGCCTCAGCAAGTGTCTAACTACTGGGAGCATTCGTACCATCGTACCTTGGTGTTTCATGCCCACCCGGAGCTTCACCGTTTCCCTTGGAGTGTGCCAGAGACGGTGGCCAATGTAGATGTGTGGACAACGCTTATGAAGCAAGCGTTTCACGTTCATAAACGCCTTCTGCACCCTGGCCTCCAGTCCTGGTTGAAGGCCTATGACGCGCAGGCGGTATCGAATAGTTGGCAGTCAGCTGCATCAAATCAAACGCCTTCCCAAGTTTGGAAACACGCAAACGGGCTAACGGAGTATCAAGTCTGGACATGCTATCGTATCGCGACAAAGCAGCTAAATCTATACCATGCCGGTCGCACGCTGGACAACAGTTGTCGTACGGTGCTGCACTGCCGGGGACGCAAAGAGACAGCGGCGCACATTTTCTGGGAGTGCCCAATCGCGCAAGCGTGTTGGTGTCACTTGATAGGACACTGGACCGGTGGGGGTGCGACGAACGCAGTTCTTTCCACCTTCTTTCAGCACTGCGCCAATCGCAAAGCCCCGCCCATTCCACGTCAGCTGAGTTTGCGGTTGCAAAGCCGTTTTCAAGATGACTCTGACGCCGCAGCAACAGAATTCGAACGGATCTGGTTCATATTAAGCTCCATCTGCCAAGAACATTTGTGGACCGAGCGGAACTCGGCGGTCTTTCGAGGAGCCGTGACTACTCCATCCGCAAGTGTCCAAATGTACTGGACACGCGGTGTTCGCCAGCTACGGGCAATTGCAATACGCGAGCATCGAGCCGCGGCTACGGCCGTACGAGGGGCCCGACTTCATGCCTGTCTTGAACTTCTGCTTCAAGAGCCCCGTGGACACCCGCCCTACGCGGGTGTCAGCCACGATCCGCTGCCGCGACCGGCGCTCATATCCTGGCTCAGGATTTTTCAGACCTCTTGTCCACATTAAATATGTCAATAGATGATCATGAAACTCCTCCCCCCCCCCCCCTTGTGATAGCCTTTCCACCCGGACGTAATGTGCTGAGATTCTATCAGAATTCCCAAAATTTCACACTTGTGGTCAAGCCAGTCCTTCCTTAACCCTTTTCGCGGACAGGCCCTTCAGCGAAATCCATTCTTTATAAAGCCAAACGAGGTGCGGGTGTGCCTCGTGTGTGCTGCGCTCGGAGCCGGTGGTTGCGTGTGCAGCCGGCGGCCAGAAACGGGTACTTCGACCGGATGCGTCCCCAGCGCCACGCGTCACCGCTTTGTCTCAAGTGGCCGCAAACGAGTCGCCAACTATGGCTGGGCGTCCTGATTCGTCGCTCTGCACTTCTCCGCTGCGTAAGACACCAGTGCACAAAATCCTTTCCGATGCCAAACGCATTGGCTCCCGAACGCAATCGATCTCATACACGCCAGTCATCTAAGCACAGATAAACATGATGACATGCGCACAGGGGTGTTTAAGACTCTCTCATACACCCTCGAACTGGGGGCCGGATTTCGGGCAATCGATTACGGGCAACTGATTACGGACGTCTGACTACTTGCGTCTAATTATGAATTTCTGATTGCGGGCGTTTGGCTACGAGCAACCGATGACGGGCAACCGATGACGGGTAACCGATGGGGGAATCGTAAAAAACATAGGTGTTCGCCTAAAAAACAGTGTTACGGTTAGGCTATCCATTAACCTTTTTTAAAATATACCAAAAAGGGTAAAGAAAATACCACTTTCGATTGAACTTCGTTAGAAACGTTTCCTCAACACGTATGTTTTATGATCACCACTTCGGTCATCTACCGTGACACGAACTTTCTCCTACTGTGTTCTTTAGTGGGCTGGCTCGATACTCCAGACGCCACGAGGACACTCCCGAAAGGCCACGTGAGAATGACCGTTGACCAAGTCCGGGGTAAGAATTGTGTGCGCGCTCATGACCGGATGGCTGAGCTCCGCCCGCGCTTCAATCTGCTTCAGGACAGAGGACGCATGGCTAGGGGGCCGTTCCACTTACATAATCCTAGCGTGCCATTTGGACCATGCCTGGCCACTTCCGTCGTGGTCGACTTGCTCTGTTCTTTCGGCCGATCCTAGTGCACAATCTAGTGCGGACGCGCCCAAGAGCACCGCAATAAAGAGTGTCTTGGCTTGGTTCTCGCTCACCTCGCATAAGCGACCGGTACTGGAGCTCAACAGGATCCCCACGTTCTTAGAGAAATTCACTTCGGAGGAGTGAGGTCGTGCGCGTCAAACGGGTCGGCGCGAGAAGAGGCAGGTCGTAAAGAGTAGGAACTAACGTAGGCAAAGGGGTGTCGATATCTGTCGGCGCATCCCCTTGCCGCGTGATATCGGCTGGTCGCTTCCATTCAAGTCGCACTCTTCGTCGCCTCTTGCAGCACGCGCAGCTGAGATAAGACCTTCCCTCCGTAAACCATGGCACGCTTAGGGGGACGTCCAGTCGAAGGGAAGGGGACCAGAGTACTGTCTGGCTCTTAGGAGGTCTTCGTCTGTTCGTCGTTGCCCGAAGAGGATATATCGGGAAGTATGCAGGTCGATCAAAAAGTATCTGACCTCGTGGTGGTCCGGCTGTATTCGTGCGAAAGCAGACAGCAGAGGTCATCACGATGATGCTGTCATCCTTTTTTTGCTTACCTCAACTTTTTTGGTTGTCTGGCTATCACCTAATGATTGCGGACGTTCCACATGCTACTTTCGTTTATGTCACTGCAATTCGGACCACAATCCCTCGACGCTTGCTGATTTATTCATGCATGGCGTAAATAAATCAGGATTCTTAGCCAACCATAAAAACTACCCGTTCGTATATCTATCCGGTTTCTTATCCACCCATCAAGTGTCTACTGCCTTATCTTTTTCACGATAATCAGCCACCAATCAAGGGTCACTATCGCATATTTGTCACGATAATGAGCCACTCTTTATGAGTATCCTGTCTAGCACATCTTATCTGTACTCTGGAACTTGGCGGTGAGAGTTCCCATATTCCCGCAGCTCCCGGTATCTGTAGACACACTGGCTGAAAAGGTTGAAGTAGCGTGCGATCTGGACCGCATTAGAACTGCACGGCACGAACTGCGCCGTTACTGCCCGTGCAGACTCAAGTCCGACGACGTACAAAGCTTTGATCCTAGACATAACGGGCTGTACACAGGCTTCTTTGTTTCGGACACAGTACCTCGAGTCATCCACGAAATCTCGTATTGAGACCTACAGCTTATGCTTCATTTCCAATTTTGCGCTGATCGCCTCAGTAACGCACTGCTTCGATCTCCGCCTTCGTCTCTCATCTATAATCTGCTTTGTCCAAATGATGAAGTCATTTCTGCTACTTGTGCTTGTGCTGACCATGTCTGCTGTCTACAACGCTGATGCTGGACCTGCTGCTGGAAAGAAGACGACGTTGGACCTGACCTCAGCGGTGCATCATGACCGGAACAGCAAAACTATGCTGCGTGGAACCGACGGCTTTAACGAAGCCAGTCAAGAAGAGAGGGGTTTGGTAAAGAAGATTTACAAAGGCGTCAAGAAAACAGCGAAAGCGGTGGGAAAGGGGGTCGTGAAGACTGCGGTGATAATCAAGGACAAGGCCGAGGATGTTAAGGAGGTATTGGCGGAAAATATAAGGTTAGGCAACCTGCAGATAGCTGAAGAGTATGATAAACGCAGCGGTAAAATCATTTGGGTTTAGGTACCCAAACCTAGTTGATGGATTTTGATGTCCACTTTTCCTGATCAATTCAACAATCTTGCGTTAGTGGTTTTTGATATTTGCACTATGTACTTAAGTGTCCCCGATAGATGAAGTAGTACAAATCCATATGATTTGGTAGCCAATCAGTAATATATGGACGGTAGAAATAGTTGTGAAGTAGAGATAATAGAAACGCTAGATGAAAAGTCGCAATGAGATACATTGAGAAAGCAAATGGACATTGAGTGAAGAACATCAAAGAGCTCATTGGTTTGTAGCAACGTAACGTTTATATGCATCCATCCGTGTCACTTGTTTGCTGCCTTTTTTATACGCGTACGATAAGAGCTATCAAAGCGTTTCTTTTTTATGGTATAGTATGAGCGCATAAAGTTCTGCTGGCTCACCGAGGTAAAAGAACAGACCCGATCTAATTTAGCAATATCAACTATCCAGTAAGCCACATCGTAGCTTACGAATGATATGGTGTTTTAAACATGCAACCTCAATCTAGCGACCGTACTGGAAATAATTTAGGGTGAAGTTTATTACCCTCTCCCTCTGACATTTCATATGTACAGCAGTCATCGTCACGCCCATCAAACGAGAAAATTCCATTTCTCGAACCCAGCATTGTTGAATGACATTGTGTTTGCGGGGTGGGGTCTTTTGTGGAATCTCGGATCCGCAGTCAATGTATATGTGAATATAACCGTTCAAGGAGAGCTAGAATATCTGATGTTGACACACTACTACACTATTATTACGACCCCTTGCATCACATTGCAGTCGCTGAGATGCACGAGCAATGTTTGTTCGACAGTTATTCGAGATTAGCATCTGCTCTATATTATTACCTGACAAGGGTCAGTAAATGGTATATAAGGCTATAACAACACTCATTTTATCATCAACATGACTGTAATGCAATTTCGACCGTTCTCTGCGCAACGGTTCACGGCTAAGTATATGTAAGCTCTGGCCAGTCATGCATTTACGTTGGTGTCAGTGTAAGTGCATCTCATCCTATTTCATTGTGCCATGTCAATTTAGACCTCTTACGTCTTTATCATCCTTGCATATCATAATGTTGACTTCAAAGTCATCAGATCGCGGTACAATCTCGCGAACCGATATCGGGAAAATTCAGCATCACTTGATAATAGCGGATGTAGCATTTTCTGGTACAACACGCTCCCTACTAAGTACATTTATTTATGTAAGTTCTATCTTGTTAAGATTAATGTTGTACTATAGAGAAGACACTACAATAGATGATACAGTAGATACGAAGTTTTGGTTTTTGTGTTGGCCACAACATTGCCGCTTACGATTGAGTCATTACTGGTCGTTTGGACAAGCAGTGACATACCTCTCTGTAGCTTGCACAGTCAATTCATTGCATCTCTTTCTTTTATACATACGTCACTTTCGATATGTCGCTTGTTCTTGTGCATTCCAGATCAGTCATATGGTCCTGAACAGTTCTAATACCACAAGTGTTGGCAATCCATAGCACGCCATGAGAACTAGAGGCGTATCCATTCAGCACGACTTCTCGGCCGATAGATGCGTATCACATGCCTCAGTCATGTCTGGGAAGTGGGGATGACTTATTTTGTGCATTACGGCACTAATTGCTTACACGGATGACGGAGCTCGCAAAGTACACTGATAGTGTTAAAAACAAGTACTCTGTGACTCCACCATATTGATGTGCACGTGAAATTTGTGTAAGCAGTACCGTTACCAAATGCTTTGCACTGCCTCTAAACATCAGTAGAGGTAATACAAGACGAGTGAGTGATATTCTATGGCTATGCAAAATAGACAAATTTGACTAAATACAAATGTCTATGTGTATATTCCTTTAAACCTAGATAAAAAGAGTGAGTGACGGATTTTCCTGATTGGACTACCTTCTCGGCACTTTTTGCGCGCACCCGTCATTCATTGGATAGCGTATTGGCTAATATAATCGCCACGTCAGGCGAGGAGTCGAGTACTGTCAACATCTGCCGACCTATGATTTCGACATAAGATCGCCAACAACTCATTCTCCTCTACAACATTGACGAATGTGATTATGAAAACATTCACATCTTCGCATTGATCGAATTATAATGTCACGGTGGGTTCATACCGTTCTATCGCGCACACCCTTCTACCATCGTACGCTTTTGTCACCAAGATCTTTCGAATGCACCTTTTATCAAAGCCAACGTTGTGCTATTTGATGCATTAAAGCAACTGTAAATTAATTGGCACAACACTTAACCTCAGAGATCGAGCTAGACGCGGTTCCCCTGCATTTCATGATGCTTACCATAAAATTTAGTAATCAGAACTTCAGATGTGCATCGGATTCTGTACAAAATATCTAAAAGACATTTGATCAGACAACATCTTACGTAAGCGATCACCTCTTCGTACAGAAAATGTGGTTGGGTATGGTCCTTGTTAATAGTGTCTTCAGCGGTAAGACAAACGATTCACTACGTTAGAATCGTATACATGACTGAGGATGTGTCGAACGAAGCACTCCACGAATTTAGCAACCATTTGCTTCGACTGCACATTGTATTGGAGCTAATGTCACGGTGTATGGAGTGTTCTTTCGATCCGAATAGCGCTGCGTCTCAGGCCGGGTCTTCGTTGCAACTGATGACATGTGTCTCGAGTCTGAAGGCACACATCGCGAAGCTTGGATTGATCCAACGTGCACGTGCCATAGAACATCTACACAGGATACATACATTTATCTTTTCGTATTTGATAAGGCAGAGCCCTCTGACGTTCCCATTTGGCGTAAATAATGCAGTTCAAAGAGCGTGATCAAGTTGACCGATCTATGAACTCTTTTCGGTGGTTGCGGTCAGTTGATGGAAGATGACTCGTGCGTCTCAAGATATGAGCTCCGCAATATTGCCGCAATTTATAATTTTGCTTCAGCATGGCGTTAGAGCTTTTGACGTTAAAGAATACGGTAGACGAACATGACGACGAAGGCTGACCCTGAACATACAGCAAAAGCAGTACTGTGGCAAAGTCATTAATCAAATTTTATGACGTGGATCGGTGACTACCCAGTTAAGGCGTCACTTATTGGTGGAAAATGATGCGAAGGGGCTTAGCAATCCAATAAATAGATAGAAAGAGATCTCAACGGGAATCGGCGATCCGATTTAAATGTCTCCTGATTGATGGATATGGATCGACCTGAAGCAGAGCGATCTGGGACAAGACGACAAATAGAACGATTTCTATGGAGCGATCCGGGACAAGGATCTGGTACCAGGTGATGTGGTATGACTCTGTAACGAAGGTGTAGCATCCTGCAGATCGGTGACACTCTAATCGGTCTCCCAAAGGGAGTACTTATTTAGTTTAATTATAGCCCGATCTGGAAGTGTGGATACTCGCGGGAGTCCAGGGAACTGTTTCAAGACCTGTGGATGGTCTTGTTGATCCGATAAACCCGGGAGGATGATATTGGAGCACGTACGGTAAACACAAAGCTATTTACTGCTGAAATATACCGTACCGATCCTCAACAATATCTATTTGGACATCAGATCGGTCATGCTCCCTGCTGATTATGGATATATCGGTGATGTAGCTATTGGATCGTAATAAACATGCTTGTTGAAGGTCCAAGAATGATGTCCTAAAAGTTCAGATAGAAAGAGCCAGTGGAAGCCGGTTGACTTGACGTCGCAAAATGGATTTAGACACATTCGGCATTTGGGTACTATTCTGGACTTTTCGGTACCAAAATTGGGTATTAGGTACCGCATTTGGAATTTGGTCCCTTTTGGGTGTCTAGGTACGATATCGGGAGTATCGGCGCTATCTTTGGAGTACAGGTCACGAAATTTCGACACGTATTCAAGAAGGCGGTCAAGCTTAAAGGTGATATCGACTTGGAGAGTGATTTACAGTTGGGAATAGGCTTAAGGATCGGTTGGCTGATAATTTGGCTGGAGAATAAAAAAGTTACCGTTTTTATATGTAAACCACGTCGCAGACTCCTCTTCAGGACAAGATATTTGGTCTACCGTCGATCAAGAGACTTCGACGCGCCGTGTTTCGTATACTCACCTTGTATCGTTTGGCCAAGGTGGGTTTAATTTAACTCAACTCAACTCAAACAGCTAGGGTAGCAGCAAACAACGGTAAAGGAAAATGCTTTTGGTTACAAGATCGCGAGGCGGCTTAAGTAATTAAAGAGATCTGGACAAGGCGTTCAAGACAAGACCGAGCAAGACTGGAGCGATCTACAGGTCGGATCGGCCCGTTTCATTCTGGCAAAACAGGACACCCATCGGCCCACATTGCGCACTTCCGGCAGGATCGGCCGATACCAAGACCAGATCAGACCGATTCCAACGCAAGATCGACGCAAGACTATCATTTACTGAGTGAAGATTTCCGCACAGCAAAGACCCCCCACCCCTAGGATAAATCTAGATCGGTTTGATTCAAGATCGAGATCGCGACGTTTCCAGATAGAGATCGCCGCGGCCCAAGATCAAGATCGCAGAACCCCTCTTCGTGGTGTGAAGATTTACGCACCGGAAGCGAACTCCCAACTCCAAACCATCAGCGAGATCGATATCTTTCAAGGCCGTTACGAAGAGCTCAAGACAGCCGGACCGACGGGTACACAAGGTGAGCACAAGGCTGTACAACATGGCACGGATCGTAGTACCCCCTCCGTGAGTCGGCAAGTCAGGGCTAGTGAAGGATCGACCCTCGCTAAAGCAATTTTGTGAGATCGACTTCACCACAGTTCTACCAAAGCGTGATCGGCAACATGGACCTGCTCAATGCGAAAGAAGACCGCAAGAAGATTCTTTTGACGCCTAACAAGGACAAAATGTGTACTATCTTATTTTCGCTTGTAAAGGACTGTGACAGATGTAATTATTCTGCATAATACGATGCCTTATCAAAGCTGCTCCACTCGTTGCGAGCAAAATGAGTAGATAAACATCAATGATTGCAATCTTGTTCTCAGCAGATCCCTTGCGTTGTACTTCTTTCTCTAGTGCTTTATGCAATCATTTCACACGGTTCAAGATATGACAGACGTGTACTTACTCTGAAGATGAATTCCGATACGCGCTTACGTTTAATTAATTGCATTGTTACGATTACAGATGGAAATCATACGTCAACCTAATGGCCGTCGTCAACAAAGTCAAATTACCTGCTGCTGCAGATTCTTGGCGGCTGTAACGGGGTATCTCGTTACATGATATTGTCACTAAGGATAAAATGACAATAAATAATAGTACGTTGAATTTTTTTAACAATATCTTACAGCATGATGATATTCTTGAAGATGACCGAAGGGTCCGCTTATTGGTTGATATCGTGACGATATCAACACACCAATCGCTGCTAGACGCGCGCAATGGGTGGTGAGTAGACGCCATCATACGTTTAGTTAGATTAATATAATTAAGTCAGGATAAACAGGGACATAGGATTGGTAGGACTTAATTATATTGATACAGTTTTACTTTTACCAGAGACTAGCGTGTTCACTTAGTCTTCTTTCCTTCCTCTATGTTGGTGCAACCCAAAGCGAGGCAATGATTATCACTGTTGACAGTGGAATTGAACTCCGTACTGGTTAACCAGTACGCAGTCAATAGTGCCCGTTACACCTGGTGGCACTTTGTAGTCCGTCCAAGGACCACACTCGCGTCGCACAACATAAACATGTTAGACGAAGTCGAAGGCGACAGATATCACGGAACTCGTAAAAGCTACTCCCATTTGAGCTATGTTGAATGGAGTGCGATCGAACAAATGAGTTCGACCGTTGGCGAGGAAGCTATCTGGGCCATGATATCCACAAGGTATAGACGACCAGCAGCATTCCGTGATTAGAAACTTCTTGCAGAGACAACTTGACGAGTCGCGAGCTCAGGTGACCTTGTTGCAACAACATACCACCAGCGGATGGAAGAACTGAGGCAGCATAAGTCTCTGTCCGCATGTTCGACGCTAGAGCGCCGATAGGAGTCTCTAATTTAGAGATATTTAAGTATCGGGGAGTCGCGGAAGAATCCCTGTTAAGATAGTTCGTCGAGGTCGACGGTACCATCGAGGCCCGTCGCATCGACAACGAGCGTATGCAAGTCGCATTCGCTTAGTCTTACTTGGCAGGGGGGCGCCAGAAATTGGCCCCTGAATATTAAGTTACACGACCCGAACGTGTTCGAGTCGTTCGATGTCTTCGAGACCCTTCTCATTGAGACGTAGAGCCTCTTTGGGCATAGTTCAGGACTCTCTCTGAACTCCTGGAGATCAAACAGGGTGAGCGTAAGGTTCACGCTTACGCCTAGCATGTACTCTACCTTGCTAGTTGCATGATAGTGAATCCTAATAGTAAATTTGTGTAAATCACAATATTTATTTAAATTCTTGCAGATGGTCCTGTCAGGAGCCACCCTTTTCGCGAGGATCAGAAGACGCTTGCCAAAGCGATCTACGCTGCCGAGCAGGAAAACTTAAGTTTGAGACAGTTTAACACTGATCTCAAATCCTATCGTCCACAAAGACGATTAGCGGTCGGAGGCCCAGAATCAATGGACCTCAGTCATGTTGTGGACAAGAAACCTCGCCCTGTGAATGACAAGCGAATGGTTCGATACCATCACTGTCATAAGCTGGGACACCATGCATTCTAATGCAGCATCCCCCGCTCAAGACCCCGTGGTGCTGAGCGCGGTAACCGTCCACCAGTTGGAAGAATTGGAGGACGAGGGTCTGATGCTGTTGCAAAGCCGCAACAACAAAGTGGACCATCAAAGAATTGCCGGGGCCAGTAGGGGCGGAGCGCACTACTGATCCAGCAACATTAAGAGAATTTGCAAATCTCTTGACGAAGGTCGCTCTCAACACACAATTTCTGTGTGCCTCTGCACTTGATGATGAGGTGTCTCTCATCAATCTGACATTGGAAGTGACAAAGGACTTGTCACTTCGCGCCCTAGTTGACTGTGGGGCGTCGAACAATTTTTTGTCGCCAGTCGCTAGAGGCAGGAAGTATCAACTTCGTGGACCGGGAGATCCCTCCAATGGGAATGACGGTGCGGCTTGTGACAAGCGCATCGATCACTGTGAAGAAATGTGTAGTCGGATTCCACTATACGTTGAAAGATGTACAGTACAATGATGACTTCATTGTACTCAACCTAAATGAAAATGATGTCATCCTAAGACTGCCTTGTCTCGGGCGATATAAGCCAAGGGTGAGCTGGCAGCATCGATTAGTATCGATGCCTGCTACTTGTTCATCAGATGACGATCTGAAGAATATCTTGTAACGTCCAAATTCATGTGAGTGTACTGCGAGTGAGTGAGATGGCCTCACTTGCGTTACGGTTCTTATTCCGACTGCACAAGACCAAAGTATAGATGATCGCTTCACTGCGGAACAAGCTCCCGGCGGAGGTACAGAGGTACAGGCAGCGCCGAAGGTCCACCATTCGAATAAGTCGAGTGGACCGGGACATGGATGTATGTATAGCGGACAATGTCCTAGACAGAAGAAACCGGTTGCCACAAAGGGTCAACACGGGTATCATAGGTCGACTGTAGAGTTGACCGTAGAGGATCAGTCCCTGACTGTGGTTTCACAGCCACAGTCAGAAGCCGCATAGGGAATAAGTTTCAACGTTCCGGAGGAAGGAATTCCTTTCGAATTACATGTTGAGAGAACAGGCTCTCAACAAGAAGCAGAAGCAAATTCCCAGGAAGGAGCCGAGCCGTTGAACGTCTTGGTCAATGGCGGATCAAGCGTAGGCGCTTATAGGCTTGATCTGATTGTGCCTCCAAAGTTAACTTCGGAGGTAAGGTCGCGGAAGACGAAATTGTATTCTATTTTTGATCACCAACGGTTTAACTGAGACCAAACGGGTTCTCAGCAGTTCATCGATGAACGAAAGCGTCATAAATAAGAAGACTCGGATTGAGCGATATGAATCTCAATCCAAGAAGTCACTCCGGGCAAATCCTTTGTATGAGGATTTGATCGAATTCAAGGATGTAGTCATAGAATCCGTGCCTTGCGAGTTGCCTAAAGATAAAGGTACCCGACACGAAATAGAGCTCAGACCGGGCTCGAAGTGCTGTGTCATGAAGCAGTAGCCACTGCCTCGTGAACAAGTACTAGCGATCGACAAGTTCTTTGCCGATCGCTTAGCAGCGGGCCATGTGAGTGAATCAACATCCCCTCACAGCTCTCCGACCTTCTGTGTGCGAAAGGCCACAGGAGGGTGGCGAATAGTGCACGCATTCAACAAATTGAATGCTGCAACGATACCGGCTCAGACGCCGATACAGAGAAAGGATGATATCAATCATATTATTATGTATAATAGCACCATAATCTCGTCCATGGATCTGATGGATGGATTCTATCAGATCCTCATGCGTGAACGGAACATCCCGTACACAGCAGTGAGCACCCCCAGCGGTATGCTGTGGGAGTGGCTAGTGATACCACAGGGGCTGAGTAACACCCCTGCAACATTTGACAGATATGTTACAAATCTGTTGAGACCGGGGCAAAACTTTGCACCGAGTTACTTCGACGATGTTATTGGCCATAGTCGGGATATGGAAGGAAAGTTTTACATTCAGGTTCATAGAACTCACGTTCGTCAGGTTCTTTAACTAATGCTGAAGCATAAGTTGTGTGCCAATCTCAAGAAGTGCATATTCGTGACAAGCTAAATACCACTTTTTGAATTCATCGTGGGTAAACACGGCGTGCGCCGAGATACCGAAAAGATCAAGGAGTCACCGACTGTCCTGTGCCAGTCGATGTCAAGGGACTTCGTAAGTCCCTTGGACCAGCGGCGTACTTGGACAAGTATTAGCGTAACTTTGTCGAGATGGCTGTTCATCTTTCGTATTTACTTAAGCAAAATGTGAAGAAAACAGAGAAAGATGACTGTCAGCGTATCTAAAAAGGTATCCAAAAAGCTCGATGAAATCGCCCATCTCGGCGATTGCAAATCAGGACAGACCATTTCATGTGGTCTGTGACGCCAGAGATTTTGCAATCGGCTGTGCATTAATAAAATAAGCCACTGATGGCGCAGAACGCGTCATCTACTATCAATCGCATCAGCTACGAGCAGACGAACGCAATTACCCAGTGCATGACAAGGAACTCCTTGCCATGAAATACGCATTGGCTAAATTCGCGTATATCTCTTATGAGATAGACCGTTTATTGTATATATGAACCATGCATCACTACGTACGGCCGTAAACCATCGCCACCTCTCGCAACGAATGGCGAGGTGTTTGTCTTTCTTCGCTGGGTATAACTTCTCCGTGGAGTATCGAACCAAAACGCCTGAACGTCGTCGCGGATGCGTTAACACGTCGGCCCTATTTCGAGCCGACTACACTAGTCAATAGTGAGGCCTTGTCTACTGTTGCGGAGCTGTCAGTCAGCGTGCCGTCTTCGCCTTTACTCGACGACGTGCGGAAGGCATAAGCAGAAGGTAATAATCTATTCCGTTTATTAGTTCA